>VACF01000174.1:0-56692 GCA_006891605.1 Pleurozium schreberi
CTGGCGATTGCTTACGTATTCAGCCAGGACCAGCGTTGTTTCGGAGCTGTGGAAGTATGGTCCCACAAATAAGGCTGGAATTATCATAAGCTATGAGATTCATTGGAAGAATCTTGGAAGAACCTCATTCCATAAATAATGAGTCGGTGTCTTGTTGTGGGAGCGTGCTACTATTTCGTTTTGTATTGGTCTTCCTCTGCATGGAAATACCACATTCCTAGGTCAGCTTCATCGCTTACGTGTGAAAATAGTTTAATTATATGATATGAATTTCAGACTGCAAGAAATGACATTATTAATCCCCTAAAGTCCGAAGGCCATTTTTTTTGTCAAAAAACACTCAAAATTGCCATTTTTTGCTGAGTTCTTCCAATAAACCAAAAGAAATATTTTTAAGAAAATCTAAGCGTAGTATCTTTTACTTTACTTGTCTTAGATCATATGGTAAAAGTTTGACTGTATAGATTGTAAGATGTTAGCATCCAAACTTCAAAAAAGAATTTTTTTTGAACACTCGCCTTCAATTTCAAATGACTTTGACCGGAATTTGTAAAATGTTTTTGCACTACAAACTTTGAATTAAAAAAGTTTTTGGTTGAAAAATTGAGTTGAGGGTCTAGGAAAAAAATTAAAAAAAATTCCCAATCAATTTTCATTCTTTAAATAATTGTTAAGTAGAAATAGGTCCAAGATTGAAAGAAGAACTAAATCACTAATAGCTCTAAGATAGAATTGAAACAGAATAATCTCAATGATGGCACTGTTCTAGCAAGAAAATTTAAGCTTATCAAACAATTTATTTTTTAAATTATGAAAATTGCATTAAAAAATGAATCCTATGAGTTATTTTTTCTAGAAGATTTTCAAATTGCCCAAAAAACAAGATTGTTCATAATTTTCACATTATAAATCCAAATGGAATGAATCAAAGCTTCACACATAGAAAAAAAATATAATCTATAAGAAAAGAAATTCAAAAATTTTAATTTCAAGTTTTTGTGGATCTATTTTTCTGCCCGTCGAGTTGAAATTTGGGCTTGTTGTGGTAACTATAACTTTTGCTCCTGGGCACCGATTGAAATAAAATAATATTCCCACAAAGATTATAAGTTTTTCTACATTATGAAAAAGTTTCAAAAGAATTTAGTAAAAATTGAGGTCATAGAAACCAACCCAAAATCTATTTTATCTCTTGAGGGGACAATGAGCCTTCAAGGGTTAATTTAGTTATGTATTTTGTTTGGAAAGAATTTTATTCTGAAGTTTTCAGGGTTTACATTGAGATAAATATCTCTTTGTTTTCAAATATTAATATCAGTGTATATAKATAGTTAAAATTGGAACATTCTTAATTTTTTTGTAAAAATATTCATGGAAATTGACCTATGCTTTGAGTATGTTTTCATGGTTTGGCACAAATAGAAAGGAGGTCTTTAGTTAGGGAACCAATCTTTGTTATTATCGTTTGATGTGGTGAAGGAGGTGGTCAAGACGAGGGCTTTTCTTTCATTTTTTAACACTAGACCGCCCAGGCCCCGTTTGCGTGAGCTACACGCTCCTGTCCGTGAGGGTGAAGAATCGGACCCCAATTGTCGATTTCGGTGGAATTTCAACAATCCGCCACGGGAGATGAGATTCACGTTAGGGGCGATGCAAGATCCGAGGAGAGCGTCCAAATCGAGCAATCAACCCAGCAAATTTTGGCAATTAGTGAAGGTCGATCTACTGAAGAAAACCTGTAATTTCTGGCGGGAGCAATACAATTTCAAACGATTGCGAGCAGTAAGGGCGGTGTTTCGGCAGGGCCATACAACAAATTCATAGTGACTATACAAGCCACACGGGTGGCCAAATTTTTTACAGAATCACAATAAGGCGGCGAATGAAGAAGTTGCGGAAGGCAAGTAGCTTCTCAACACCGTCAAAAGGTGACCGGACAGAACGGTCAAGAGGTCACGGTAGTCACGGGTTTCTGCCGGTGAGTCTTCAAAGCCCCGCACCGTGACGAATGAGGCCAGGACGTTGCGCGAAATGGGTCCAGGGAAATGTCGACGYTGACAGTCCACAAGAAACCTTCCCGATGTGCCTAACCCACATTCACGGAATTCACAGTAGCGACTATGAAGTGCAAAGATCAGAGGCAACAAGATTCACGAAACACATAAATCAAAAAATATATTGAAAGAACGTCATAAATTCCAGTCTACTGTCAAAACGAGGTCCATTTCAAATTGGTTTAGGAACACTTCAAGGTTCAGGAAACGAAGCTGCTCCTACCTATGCAACTCTACCTCACTGGAAAATGTAAAAGTGGGAGACGAGTTCTTCAGTAAAAGACTACCGCTACCACCTGTGAGATGCTACTTCATGGGAAACCGAACAATTGGGCCATGACTAAACAAAATATATGTATATTATTTTATTATTTAAAAATAATATGTATTTTTTAAATTTTTTTGTATTTGTGAATCTGCTAAGACTAAAATAGCCCTCTACAAGGCCTAGATTTCTTGCAATGCTTTCTCATGAGCAACTTATATGCAGGTTGTTGTTAGCAACTTGTGTCTGGATTTGAGATGTGGTAATGGAGTTTGTTCTTGAGACAAAGATTTTTGAGTCTCCTCGTTGATCATTCAGCTTGCTCATTAGAAGGAATTCGAAGGCATTAGAAGACTGCAAATTTCCTAATTGTGGGAATTGCGCGTCATTAGCAATCTCACGTAGTTGAGGTCACATAATATTTACTAATAAAAAGTTTAAATGAAATTAAAATATTTTTTCAATCATATTTTTAGCTTTAATACTCAAGTACTCTTTTGAAATTTTGAAAAAAAAAATTGATTTTAGTTTTTTTAAATTCAAAAAATCTGGTAGTGGTAGGTGATATGTAGTTTGTGGATAGCAAGGGGTAAAGCCTTGAAACCGCCCTCCTTAATTGCCCTCAAATCTCTTCTAATGTCTTGGCACCTATCAGACATGCTTCTTGCCCGACTCCCACTATGGAGGATTAACGTATGGATTACTTGAAATAGCAAACAATCATTTTTGGATATCTATTTTTGGAATTATGGACAATCATTTTAGGATGGAGGGAGTATATCACATGTTAGCAAATGAAAACAAAGGTGAATGTAATTGATTTGAGATTTTTTAGTGTATGTATAAATATACCAAAAAATTCAAAGTTAAGGTCATAGAGGCACCTAGTATGACACTGAACTACAGGTACTTGGACTTCCTTGAAGTGCAACTCTCATTGGTTGTTTCAAATAACTTGTCAACTTCCATTATTTTCTTTTGAAAACTAGACAAGTATTGAATATTGGACATATGTTTTGTCAAATTTGAGTCAATGAGAGATTGTAAAGAATTCTATTCTAGCCAGTCACAAACAATTGGCATTGCAAAAGGTTGACGATACCTTATTGATGACTTGATTGTAGTTGCTTCCAACCACAATAATTTTCTTGCAAGCTTATTTATTGCTATGTTTGCTATTTTTTCTATCTCTCCACTATTTTATATTATTTATATGCAAGGCTTATGAGCAAGGAGGGAGGGAGAAAGAAAGGGAGAAAGAAAAAAAGACAAAAAGAAAAGCGAGAATAAGATTATTTTTCATTCATAATAAATTTTGACAAACTAGAATTCATATTTGAAATTAGGGCCTCTAAAATAGTTTCTTAGACATCACACAATATAAAATCAATCACTTTACAATAGAGGGCAAGTTTTTACATCATTTAGTTTCCATGCAATGAAAGAAGTTTTCCTCCTTGACATGGATCATTACCTACATATCCCTCCTTCCTTGATGAATGATAAGTAATTGGAGACATATGGAAGTGGCCAAAGTCCAATAATCCAATACTAATAACACTGGGTTATTTAAAAAAAATTAGAATCCAAAGATTTTAATTCCTAAAGGTTGCATGATACTTTTCAATTAAAATTTTGGAAAACTACCAATTTTTGGTGCTTTGAAAAATTAACTTTGTTTTGAACTTCAACTATACAAAAGTGTTCAATAGTAGATTTGTCAAGTTAATGTGCAAAAATATAGTTCAATCCATTTAACCATGTGGATTGCATGATTATAATATTTGAAGTTTGAGATATTTTTTTCAACATCCTTAAAAAGATTTTTGGGTGAGATTCTTTCTCTAACCACAATTGAGCCTCTCCACCATTAAAGTGGGTACATCCAAAAGCGCAACTGACCTTAAAGCGCCATCTACAGTCTATCTACATTTTCAAAATCAATCATGTACACAGACTGTAGATGGCACTTTCAGAAACAAACTTTGACGCTTAATAACTTTTGCAAATTGTATCCAAATGCTGCATTTTTTGGTGCATTGGATTGTGCTTTCATTTGTCAACAAGACAATAGGAAATTCTCATCAACCTAATAATAGTAACTAGACATAGTACCAATTTGTGTGGCTTTTGGGTGTACCCACCTTAGTGTACGTGCTCACCACCTCGCCCTATTCTGCCTTTCTGCGAGCCTTGGCTGCCGAGATTGCTGACGCAGCTGAAGGTTGAAGAGTATCCAGCTCGACAACTAATTCTTTACCCGATTCTTTATCCGATTCTTTGGCCCCACCGTGTTCAGTTGTTGTATTGATGATCAACGTTGTTTTAATTAGGAGTTCCAGAACTACTGTACTTATTCTAAGGAAGGCATTATTCTAAGGTAAGAAATTCATTGTACAAAATTTGTGCGAATCCCATAACTAATTTAGCGCAAATAATGGGTCTATGGCGAGTCCTCGTTCTGAAAGAGTGCTATCTGTCTGTACTGGTGTTTCCCGTGGATGGAAGTACCGTACTCCTAGGTCAGTTTCATCGCCTACGTGTCAAAATAGTTTAATTATGATTTGAAATGATGACTACAAGATATTCTTTCATTTATTGATTTTGGATAAAACATTCACTCCCCGAAATTCGGGGGTTCCATTGAAATAAAATATTCTTTTATGTGAGTTTTTAGTGCCACAGCAATCCAGTTGTTGACTGTGTGGGGTGGAAGGAGAAATTTGTTACTGMAGAAGACACTAAGTTACAGACATGAACTTCAAAGGAAACCTCAAGGTGGAAACGATCCAAAGGATGGCCAAATTTGCTATTTTAATGTATTTTGAGAAGTTGCTTCTCATTGTTCTAAATCTGAAATTTCTCCAAATAAATCATATTTTTTGAGTTTGAGAGTGACTAACAAAATGAAGGCCATCTACTCTAGTTTCTACTCCAATTAGAATTTAGGAAAAATTCATAATATTGAATATTTTATTGCAGTTTGAACTTTGGATGTAATTTCAATGTTCATTTTATTCTAATTATAGAATGACATGGAAATTGAGTTTACACCATGATTTTTTTCACTGTAATGTACACACATGGTGAAATTTTCAGATTTTTTGAAGTAATTTTCTATTTAATGTGATATTTTCCTCACTTTTTTTCAAAAATTCTCATAAAAATCAATTTTCCTCAAAAAAATCTAAATTTTTTGTGAAGTAGAGAAGACATGTAATATCATCTCTGAAAAATAAACATAAAATTTTTCACACATATCTATTTCCAAAATGGTAACAAATTGAGTGATGAGCACCAAGGCTCTGAATCAGTGGTTATAGGTCCGTCCTTTAGGGGTTAACCTCCCCTGGAGTCCCCCCTTGCTTGCATCCCTACTAGCCAACTTCTTCGAGTGGATGAGGATCCCATGGCTGTCGAATTTCAAGGAATTTTGCTTCCCCCAAGAGCGATCAGCTCTTCAGTGGCCGCTCTATGGACCTGCTAAGTTATAGTACCGGCCTTCCAGCCGTTTGATCAATAACTGTGTGGCATTTCCCTCGTCCTCGGTGTCCCCCGATGAGCGGCATGCGAGCGCTCCGTTGTACAGAACTGTACTGTACAGACATGATCCTGAATGCTGGCGTGTATCAGTGAACAAACTACAGTAAGGGTACGTTCCCACCTGGAGTTTGCAAACTCCAGGTGTTAAAAGTTGAGACCTCCGTACAAGTAGGAAATAATATTTTTTAATAGGAGTCCAGGTTCGGTACTGTTGTACTTGTTTATTAGTTGTGTACAGTTCACACATGGCTACTTACCACCAACTTTGTGTCGTAGCCTGAGGAGGGAAGTGCTGGTGTTTTTAAGCTGCATGCCGTATATGTGGTGTTCGTGATTTTTTGAGTTATTTTACCAAGCATTTCGTTTTTTTCTTCATGAAGTTTTGGCGCTGGTTTAGGAAATTCTTCATTGAGCCACTCTGTCCAGTCTTTCTGAATTTTCCTTTAGAAGGTTGTGTGAGACCCGACCAAACTTGCTTTCTGCTGGAGGCAAACTTGTTTCTCCTTGACCATGAAACATACACAACCATCATGATTTTATTCAATTCGCATGAATAGAGCGTACTTAAAATTATGATCATTTTATGCGATGCTTCCGACCAATTACGAAGGTATGTTCAAGTTGGAAAGCAACACGAAATGGCAAGAACTTCGTACAAAAATACTAAAGCAATGTGTGAACAATGCTTGGTCCAACTCTGGAGGTTGATGGAGGTTGTCTAGCCACCAAATGCAACATCTGTCAATGCATCTTGAACGTCTCAGAATTTTGGCTCATGAAAAATCTCAAATTTTGGTTTCTCGACTCAGGTGTAATTAAGTACGGGCCACGATTGAATTGAAGCTTGTTGTCCACAAAGAAAAACTTCATTCCGTGTGTGCATAAGAGACAGGTCCGATTGAACCTTTGAGCTTGTGCTTCTGTGGCCCCAGATCCACAAAGAAACATAAAGGTAGTGTATTGAACTGGGTGATTGCAAGAAACGCTTGTACTATTTTGCGTCACACGTTGCGTGTGGAAGTTGTTTTTGTCTCTAACTTTTGTAAAAATGCTCAAAAGAGCAAAAAATTTGGAAGCAAGCTTTCTCATGGTATGAAAAATAAACATGAATTTTTTCAATTTTAATAAAATTACTTAAGTGACCGCCACCGGCTAACAATGAGCTAACCAGTGGGTTCTCCAGGAACATTGACTGATGTATCATCCGATGCAGTACTAACTTTCATGGTACCTTATTAGTCCTCTTTGCTGGTGGATATCTATAAAGTTCTTAGCTTGTATTTGCAAGAGATTATCATCCCCTACACCCTCTGTCACGATGCTTGTCAGTTACGACGACCTTCCAATCTATCTGTCGAATTTGTAAGTGAACTACAGCTACCTATCTGTCAAACTTTTGTGGCAATATATCCAATTTGCAGATTCTGGTCACTCGTAGGCGCATACAGTACACTTTTTCTCGCTTTGCTTTGCTTTGCTTCTCATGCTAGACTAGCTGACGATAAATGGCGAACGTAACAGAGAGTGCGTGGTTTATGAGTGTGCCGCTTGTCAATGTCGCTAGTTGGACTCGCACGGTGATGCATTCAGAATTTTGTCTCACGAGAAAGATCATGTTTAATTGAAATGATTGTGTGGTTTGTTGCGCGCATCAATTGTATTTGTTGGCCTGCAAAGATCGCTCCTGTGAAGAAACGTAGGCTGACACCATGATCGAGCCGTTCACGCTGGATCATGCACTGAGCTCCACAGCTCTGAAGTTCAGAAGCAGCAAATTCTTGATATACGATTTGGAGACGAAGGTTCCTGGACTTCACTTCAATGCCACCGACTACGAGAATCTCCCTAAATCCACCATGTCGACCCACATGTTGGCTTCAGGAAGGCCTCGCGTTGTTGACACTGCTCGTGAAGTCCACATGATAGCAAGGCAAATGCAGAACGAGGAAGGGCGGGACCCTGTCAACGCTGCCCATGAAAATTCTGGAAGAACAAGGTATGCCAAGCAACGGTGATGAAAGCCATGTTCCATAGCTCACTCAGTACTTGAACCGCAACATTCAACATCCAAAAACGTAACTGATATGATTTTCCTGAACTCTCCTGGTTGCCAGTGAGTGGATCGGAGGAAAAGATGTTCACTGGTGGTGAGCCTGGTGATGTCGTCTCAGAGCGAATTTCCCACTCCCAGTGCCTTGAGTTTTTGTGCAACCGACTGAACCGAGGGCCACACTTTCTGATGAAAATCTCAAGGACAAAGAGACGATTTGCAGCGAGTTGCTGAAGATGGCTGATCATGTGAAGGTGCTTCCTCCAGGGAATGAGCCATAGCCGTGGGATGTTTTAGATATGATTCTGCGGAAGCCTTCCTTGGGCGAACTATTTAAAGAAATGAAGACCGTGGAAGGGAATTGTTGTGCTTCCCTGATGGGAACCTCCGGAGTGTACGTGCTCACCACCTCGCCCTACTCTGCGTTTCTGCGAGCCTTGGCTGCCGAGATTGATTGCTGACGCAGCTGAGAATTGAAGATTATCCAGGTCGACAACTAATTCTTTGGCATGGCAGCACCGTCGGTGTTGTTGTGTTGATGACCAGCGTTGTTCAGGAGTTCCATAAGCATTGTTACACTGATAAGGAAGGAATTATGCTCTGGTGAGAAATTCACTGTAAGAATCTCGTACGAAGCCCACAGCGCAAACAATTGGTCGATGTCTCGTTGTGGGAGCGTGCTACGTCTGTACCAGGGCTTTTTTTTCATTTTTTAGGAAGTGCCACAATGGCAATATTAAATTGCGGTTCTTCAAATTGTCCACATAGTGGATGTATACTGTGGTTTTCATCCACAATCTAGCGATTACATCTAAGATTTTTTTTAAAATTCAAAGTTGTTTGGTAATTTCATTTAAGATTTTTGACATTATTTCTAGCATTTTTTAGCCAAATTATTTTTTCCAGTGCAATCTGGCACCAAAAAGCAAAATAAAAAGCCCTGGTCTGTACTGGTCTGTCTACCCACTAGATGAAATAGCACTCCTACGTCGGTCAGTTTCATCGCTCACCTGATGTATGAAAATAGTTGAATAATATTTTGATCCTCAGATTACAAAGAAGTGACATTTATTTATTTATTTMGGAAAAATATATTTATTCTGAAATTTCAGGGGTTCTATTACAATTTTAAAAAAATCATTATTACAGATTGGTTATATCTCTCATAGGGCATTCAGTCCATCAACTAAAATGTACACCTATTTGATATTTGTTTTTAAAGTCAATTCCTATTACCTTTTGCCTAAAAAGTGTAATTTGTATTCACAAGAGCTTGAGGTTGATTTTGGATAATGTAAGAGGTTAAAACAAATTAGGTTTTGAAAGCATCTTCTAATACAAAGCTACACTATGCTTTCTTCAATGCACTACTAATAGACCATTAGTGTACATTTTTAGAGGTGGATGCTTTTAGTAAGTAAATCATTGCATGTCATCTTCAAAAATTCATAACTAATTCCACAAAGGTTTTAAAATTATAGTGCGATTTAGATTAGATGCCCATTCTATTTTTCTTTCTATGATAATTTATAAAGTAGATAATGGATATGGAGGGCGCTAAAGCAACTTGTAGGATAGCCTTCGGAAGTCATGGGGCAACAAGATTGGATCTTATAGGCCATTTCTCTACCCTCCATGTCCATTATTGTTTGTAATGACTAATGACCACAATTAGAATTTTTTACATGTAGGGTGGCAGTATTTGTCAATAAAAAAACTCCTCTTTTATGTGATCAATTTTAGGTGGCGTACTAGCATCCAATGTTCCAATAGTGATTTTATGTGAAAAAAAGCGTTCAATGGGTGATTGCAAGAAAGAGCAGTTCTATTTTGCATCACACTTGGAATGATGGAGTTGTGATCCACTATAACTTTTGAAGCATGAACCCGATTCATTTAAAATTTTTATTCTAGATGACTAACTTGATAGCAATCAACTTCAGAATTTTTCAGAATTTTTCAGAAATTGTTTTATATTTAAATTTCAATTTAGCTAATTTGTCACATTGTGCATTTTAGGAATTTTTAGTATTGCAAGGGAGTGCCCAAAGTCAATGATCTGAAGCTGAAATTTTTTTAGTCTATTCCCACAGTAGGCCGGCATCTATCTTCCAAAGGAAATTATCTGAACGAACTGAAGAACCTACAGCAGGCGAATCTACTACTGTACTGGCTCGTCCTTCTGTCCCTGGAACAGCGACCAATGGGAGCAGCTCCATTTCCTGAATTTGCAGGCGACTACCACGCGGAGTCGCGGAAACCCCAAAACAATACCGACTGCTGCGATTCACCTCAACCCTCCGTGATCGAAGACTGATCGCAGACCTGTACACGAAAATTAAAGTCGATTTAGTATTCTCCCAATCTGTGCGTAGCTTAGTTCCAACACGATCTGATAATTAACTTCAGTTCTTCCTAGCCTGGCTTGCTTTAAAGAGGGATCCCTCTTCTGTTGAATTACTCCCTTGAACGCCTTAATTTCCTGCATCGCCAGCTAGGAGCCCAGGACCCAGAAATTAAGGCGTTCAAGGGAGTAATTCATTACATAGATCGATGCTCACCCGATCGAAGCCACCTCCAGTTCACGAGGTTCTTGGGATCGGAGTAAGTCAGATCATCCGATGCCCGATCTGATGCGACATGATCGACTGGGGTATCGATCACATGTGCGATGCAACAGTAACTATCATGGGCCTCTTTAATTAATAACGTGTGTACTAAAAAATTCTTAGATGGGAAATTTCGTTACAACGGTGTGCAGTATTCCACACGCCATTTTCCATTGATTTCCTTCTTTCAACGTCAAATTCGTTAAATTGGCATATTTCCACAGGCTTGGCACTTTCACGTTCAGACCGTGCATTCTGAAACCCACACCAGACCCTAGACTTTAGAGCTTTGTGTAGATGAATCTGAGTTTTTGGCGCCCTAGATCCTGCCAATTTGATATGGAATTAAATCCATTTTCACCCTTCCGTGCCATTCTAATGGAATACCACCAATTTAACGAACTGTTGGTTTTAGATTGTGTTTGCAAGAGGTTATCATCCTCTACACCCTCTATCATGATGCTTGTCAGTGAGCACGACCTTCCGGCAATCTAATCTTTCGACGATCTTGTAAGTGTTCTGTAGACACCTGTCAAAAATTTCTGGCAATATATCTAATTCGTAGATTCTGATCACTCATAAGCGCGTACAGTTCAGTTTGTATCCTGTTTTGATTTGATTTGCATTACAGACTAGCTAGCTCAGGATAAATGGCGAACAGAGAGTGACTGCGTAGTTTGTGAGTGTGCCGCTTGTCAATGTACCTTAGACAACTGGACTCGCACGGTCGAGTGCATTCAGAATTTTGTCTCACTAGATATCATAGATCGGTTTTGAATGTGCGGTTTGTGTTGGCCTGATCTGATCGAGTGATCGCTTGTGCACGTGAAGAAAGGGAGGTCGCCACCATGAGGCCATTCACGCTGGATCATGCACTGAGCTCCGCACCTGTACCGTTCAGAAGAAACGAATTCTCGACGTACATTTTGGAGACGAAGGTTCCCGGACTCCACTTCCATGTCGACGACGAGGAGAGGCTCCCGAAATGTAACATGTCGACGACCCACATGTTGCCTCGCATTGTTGACGGTGTTCGTGAAGCCCACATGATCGCAGAGCATCTGCAGAACTGGGAAGACCGGGACACCGACAACACTGTCTTGAAGATTCTGGAAGAACAAGGTATGCCATGCCAAGCAACGGTGATTGAATATACATATGTACGGCCACCTTTAAAAGAATATGAAATCACGTTCCTCCCCTTCTTAAGCACATCAGCAATTTCTTTCCACAGCTCACTCAGAGCTTCCGCAACAATGATCATCCAGAGACGTAACGGTATGATTTTCCTGTACTTTCCTTGGTGGCCAGGTTCAAAAGGAGATCCATCCCCAAGGAGTGAAGAGGAATCGATGTTCACTGGTGGTGCGCCTGGTGATGTCGTTTCAAACGGAATTTCCCACTCCCAGTCCCTTGAGTTTTTGTTCAACTTCCCCATGAAAAATCTCGAGAACAGAGAGACGATTTGCAGCGCGTTACTGGACATGGCTGAACATGTGAAGGTGCTTCCACCGGGGAATGAGCCATTGCCGTGGGATGTTTTGGACATGACTGTGTGGAAGGCTTCCTTGTGCGAGCTCGTGAAAGAAATGAAGACCGTGGAAGAGACGTGTGCTTCCCTGCTGGGGACCTCCGGAGTGTACGTGCTCACCACCTCGCTCTATTCTGCGTTTCTGCGAGCCTTGGCGGCCGAGATTGCTGACACAGCTGAGAATTGAAGATTATCCAGCTCGACAACTAATTTTCTGGCATGGCACCACCGTGTTGTTGATTTGATGCTGAGCGTTGTATAGGAGTTGTAAAATTATTTGTAGACTAGCTAATGAGGAAGGAACTATCCTCACGTAAGAATTCATTGTAAAAACGTTGTACAAATCTCATAGCGTAAATAATGGGTCGATACCTCGTTCAGTCGTTCTCGCAGCGTGCTACGTCTGTCTGTCCTGGTCTTCCCCTGGATGGAAATACCACATTCCTAGGTCTTGTTTTTARTTTCAGACTGCAAGATATTTATTTGCTTATTTATTTATTTTCAGGAAAAAAACATTTTTCCTGAAATTTCAGGGGTCCTATAGAAATAAAATGTTCTTTGTTTTCTTTGTATTATAGGCTACAAAAAAACAGAATTTGAACATGCATCAAATTTTGTTGAAATCTTTACGGAATTGAGAGCTTTGTGGTTTGCAACACGTAGCTCTTCAGTGGCCGCTTCATGGATCTGCTACCTGACACCTATTTCCAGCCCTTTGATCATTTGATGTGTGCCTGACGTTTCCCTCCCCCTCGGTGTCCCTCGATGAGCGGCATGCAAGGGCAAGCCAAGTGCTGTTACTAACTTATGATGGCAGACACGTACACTRGATCCGGAATGCTGGTGTGTATCTCTGTATTTGTGAATATTAAAGTCTTCCAATCTACTTATCGATCTCCCCACGTGATGGGGTGGACTCTGACAGTCAAGACCTCGCCCCTCCTTCGAGCTCATCAGTATTTCTTGATTCCCTCTCGATCGCACTACGTCATTGGCTCATTGCTACCGTCCACTGCAATGACGTAATAGGACTCTCCATTCAATCATCCTCACCTGCACTAAGCAACAGCTCGGGCGATATCATTCTACCGTTGTCTGACCAATTAAACTTCACAAGGGAAGTAGAAGTGGTTACCATGTGGGAGACATGTGACCATTACCACCTCCTAAGTGGTAAACTACTAGTAGTTTACCACTTAGGAGGTGGTAATGGTCACATTTCTCCCACATGGTAACCACTTCTGTCCCTAGAACAGGCCACTGACCAAGGAGCATCTCTATATATCAGTTCCTTAATTTGCAGGCACCACGCGGTCATGTCACCTTGGCTCACCCCAAATACGAATTACTTAAATTACATGCTCGCCCTGATGCCGCCCTCCGTCACACTGTTCTTCGGAGGAACAAGAAGCCGTTAGGATCATCCGATGCAACAATAACTTACTTTCATGGCTGGCACCTGCGGCCAATTTACTTTCATTGCTGCTACTGTAGATAACGGTAAAGGTCTGAGCTTGCGTTTGCAAGCGATTATCATCCTCTGCACCCTCTCAGTGTCACGATGCTTGTCAGTTGGTACGACCTTCCTTCCTCCAATCTAATTTATCGATCTTGTGAGCGTTTTCTAGCAATTTCAAGCTCAAAAGATTTGCCCAACAAAAGTTATAGTAATTTCACCAACAAGTGTAGTTATGAGAAAGATTTTTTCAGTCCTTGGTGTAGTGTCATTTTGTGGGTCAAAGTTTGAAAGTTATATTTCCTATTAATGAGGGGTGAAAATTTAGTGTCACCTATCAATTTATGTTATTAGAAAATTTGTTTTTTTGCATAAATTAGTTTAATATTGTAACAATATTGCATCCTACATTAACTTCATTATTTTACAAATAGTATGAATTTGGTAAACTAGTGCTCTGAACATGTATTGACTTAACAGGTATGTAGGGGTAGTATATATGATATTGTATTGAACTCCTAGAATACAAATTATACACTAAAATGTGGAAAGATATACACCATTGGATTGTTAATTCAAAAGAGTTAACATGTTTTCATTTGCACATGACTTTACCTCAAATTGGGCTTTTTAGAGCATTATCGTGTAAATAACCAGGGCTTTTTTTGAGCTTTTTGGAGTTTACTTGGAACTAAGCAAAAAAATCCAAGTTTTGATAAGTGGAATTTATTTATTTAATTGTAACTACATGATTCAAATTAAACATGTCATGAACCCAGGGTGATGAATCACATAGGAAAAGAAAACACAACAATGTTGCTTATGAATTGAAAGATTAATGTTTGATCAAGAGGGTGTTAAAATTGTAAAAAAGTTTTGGTGCCTTTCAATTCTCTTTTTAGATGTCAAATCTTAAATTGAGTTCAATCCATGAAAAAAATATGAGGTTAACGTACAAAACATGCATAACCATAATCAAAATACAACTTTTCAATCTCTATTCTACTATATTCTTAAAATGAATTTCAAATGCTACTTCCTYCCAAGATTCAATGTATTTGACACACATCTCCAAGAACCTCTAACACTAAAATGTCAAGATTTACAATGCACCCATGCACAAAATCTTGAATAGAAAAATCATAAACATGATAGACCAAGTATTCAACTTCAAAAATACCAAAAATTCCAGTAGTATTGTAGTGAGATTTCATTTAACTTCAAATTTTAGTCAACACCAAAATATGGTGCCTTGGGCATTCATTTAAGGTAGGTAACCCAAACGCGCCACTAAACTAAAAGCGCCATCTTCACACTCTGTACATTTCCAAATTCAGTTATGTACCTATGTGAAAGAAATGCTTTAACTTTGACCCTTCATAACTTTCGCATATTGTATCCAAATGTTGCATTTTTTGGTGCATTGGAATTTCCTTTCACTTGCCAACAAGACAATATGAAAGTCTGACCAACCTTATGATAGTAACTAGGCACAATACCAATTTGTGGCGCTTTGAGGATGCCTACCTTAAGGGTTAAGAGTTCATAGAACAAATCAATGTCCCAAAATAGTGTCAGAGACAATGGGGAACTACTGAACAAGAACGGAACGGAACGGAATAACTTCAGTTCGACTGACTCAACAGCTGCAGCGTATTACTCGAGACTTTTGTGTCGCAGGGGTTTAGGGTTTACGTTTCGTCACTTGTTGCAGCGAAGTTCTGGCTATGGCGAAGGGTCGAGGCGAGACCAGTGCCTCCTACGCCGTGCACGCCCCATCTGACGGCTTCGAGACCGCGTCTTTCAAGCTCTCTCCCATYCATCTCCTCTCCCCCAACGGCATCCGCCTCGACGGCCGCCTTCCTCACGAATGCCGCTTGAATTTCCTCAAAACTGGCGCCGTGACGGCGGCATCTGGTTCCGCCTACGCCGAAATCGGCCAGACGAAGGTGCTTGTGTCTGTCTTCGGTCCCCGCGAGTCTTACAAGGCGGAGTCCTTCAGCGGCATCGGTCGTCTGAATTGCCACGTCCAGTTCGCTTCGTTCGCCACTCCCGTTCGGGCGAAAGCGATCGGGACCGACGCGGAGAAGGAGTTTCCCGTGATGATGCACAAGGCTCTCGAGGGCGCCGTGATGCTGCACACGTTTCCTAAGACCACGGTGGACATCTTCGCCCTTGTCTTACAGTCGGGGGGAGGGGACTTACCAGCCGTGATTTCCTGCGCGTCCATGGCGCTCGCAGATGCCGGCATTGCGATGTACGATCTAGTGCCTGCTGTGTCGGCGTGTTATGTCGGGAAGGAGATTCTCCTGGACACRACCGTGGAGGAGGAGAGGTGGAGCGACGGGGAAATGCTGGTGAGTTGCATGGCGTCGCGGAAGGAGGTTACGCAGCTCAAGGTCACGGGGCAGTGGCCGGGCGCCAGCACCAAGGACGCGTTGAACCTCGCGGTGGATGCGTGTACGAAGTTGGCTGGTTTGATGAGGACGTGCCTCAAGGAGCAAGCTGCTGGGGACGACGACGACGAGTGAGACGGGGATGGAATTGCAGTTTTGTTACAAGCTCTGGCGATCAATGCATCAGAGGTCTGCCCTAATCTCGATTTTGACCTAATCTCGATTTTACCATGCGTGCTTAGCGAGACTTCTACAGGACTTTGGAGTTTGCCGCTTCTACCAGTGGTTTGTGTTCGAATGGGCATTGTGCGGAGCAATTCCAGAAGCGCAGACTGAGAGATGACCTTTCGTATGTGAGGAAGASCGTGCAAACATAGCTTCACACACTAGTATCAACTATGAAGGGTAACTGCACTACATTTACAGATCAATCAATGTCGCCCTGCCTGTTGTTGAGAATTTCTAAGCCCTAAACCTTGAGTTGCTWCATTAGGGMATTCTACGACCATCTGAAAACAGAGAGTGGTGCTGTTGACCTTGCTGTAGGTAGTATGAAGTCTCAAGAAAGAATTATGCTTAGGATATGTGCATGTGAAATGGGAAACCTTTGATATTTCTGTCAGAATGAGTGGCTTTCAGGCTGATGATGATTGTAACGGATTAGTTCTTTGGAACGGGAATGGAATCTTTGGATTTACGGTTCATTGTGTRATTCAATTCTGAACAGAGTTACAATACAAGGCTCGTTATAGGGAGTCTTGTTTGCACTCCCAGTTGGAAATCAATTGTCTAGTCTGTTATTTGCAAATCCTTCCTTCAAAACTTCCTTTGAGAAATCGCCTTTCTTGATTTACTTCAAGCACGTATGTAATTACAAATATTGTAAGCCGTGCATGCATTTGGAGCTCTTGCACTTCCACAATTCAGCCAGTTCTAGGAGAGATGGATCACACGAGCATGCTAACCGAAAAGAATTTTGAGTTATTCTAGATGGGGTKTAACAGCGGCAATGTTACAAAAGAACAGATTTGAATACACGATGAAGCTGCAGACTGCTTGTATCTCCATAAGAAAATGGTGAGGGAACAATACCTAATTGTTACCTGTTTGCAAATTTGTTGAACCTAGATTCTTGCCTAAAATGTGCAACCACTATACATGAGAGCCTAGGGTCAATTTCAACTCTTTGAAAGTTCATAGTTTATTCACTGCAAGTCCAGCAAGACATCAAAAGATTTTATAACTCAATAACTCAACAACTCAATAACTCAACAACTCAATAACTCAACAACTCAATAGGAGCCATGCTCAATTCCGTATTTGGATGCATGTAGGTGTTGTTTCCTTGCGAGAACAAGCACCCACAATACCGTATTACAGTCAAAAATCCCAGCAAGTAAAAAGGTCCAAAGTGGTATTTGGAAGCTCCATAGCTTCACTAGAAAAGGCCACAACAGTAGCCGCATATTTTTTGTGGAAGCAACGATTTATTATGACCAAGGAAAAACTTGAAAAATAACTGAACCAGGATCGCAACTGTAAAACTCCAGTCCAGTCACATGTAACACTAACCCAAAAAGACCTACAAAACCGATAACTAAAAACACATACTTGGATGTGTTTCATTTGTTTCATGAAGCGTCCGCATTGAGCTCTTTGAAACATTTCGATAATTCACCTAGCAAACCCTTGGTCTGTTAGAGTTACCCTTAGAGTGTTTGATTTAACCCCTAAACGCCGATGCGGCCATTTCCTGGTCGATGAATGAGAGAGCATCTTTTTGTGTAGGACAGAAATGCAACTATCCATCCTCGGAATTTGTGGTGGAAAGGGGAGATGTTCTACAATGCTTTGACTTCCAACAATTGCTTTTGGATTCTTTTAGGCCAATGATTCCCACGGTTTTAGAAATTGATGATTTCCAGGGTCACCCCGGCGTCGTTCAAGGGTTAAGACTCCAAGTTTTTTTGAAGTGAATCTTCAACAAGAAGTGACTCTAAGAATTCTTTTTCAGAATGTTTCAACCTAGAGAACCCACTTCCATAGTGAATAAGTCTTGCCAAGCACCACTTTTCAAGCTGCAAAGTCAAAGCTCTGGGCGTTCATTGATCAATTTTGTATGCCCAAGCTGCACAAACCTTGGACAAGGCCGATCAACGATCCAAAGACCCATGTCCCACTTCAAGGAGATCATTCAAATTCCCTGCTCCATGTAAGTTACTGTCGGCTCGACCATCATCAAATATTGATTATGGGATCRGCTCTGTCAAGCCTCGTGTCAAAATAATAATGTAGAGCTCTTCTTCATAGAAACTTCAAATACAGTCATGGTGCTAACTTAAAAGCAGGGTCATCGCAGTGGTTGAATGTTCGATGACGGACTACTAACTTATCTTACCTGCCATGTTCAAGGTTTTTTTTTTTTTTTTTTTTTTTTTTTTGACACAAATGAAAAGGGATTTCATTATCACAAGAACCCGTGTTCAAGGTTTGAATGAATGAGTGGCAACTGTGAAAGTTTGTACATGGAATTGTCGCAATTCTTCATTAACCCCTACAAGATGTTATTGTTTTCTATACGTTCTCTCTTCTTGTATACATAACATAAGGGAAAATTGAGTAGCACATGAATCCCATTCAAGCTGTAAATTTCAGACCAAGTCTCAGTCACACTACTTGTCAACTGAGAATTTTATGGGAATTTTTGAGTGTTTAGAGAGTATCAAATACATTCAATATACGGGGAACATACGCCAACGCTTTTGGTGGGCAACATTCTTTAGGGGTTAACTTATGGTCCCAATATTGTAGAGCATGAGTTTGGTAAGCTTATTTGAGTGTGCAATCTCTGACTGAAATTTCAATGATTGAACAGTGGCAGTACTTGCTCCGCGGCCCTTGGGAGAGAGAGAGAGAGACGTTGCGCAATTTCCTGGCCTCTCATTTGCTGTCCATCCGTCATTTGAACTGCAGCTGGATGATCTGCAATTCTGCACTCATGGAATGGGGCCCCAATGGAAGGAACCGAATGGATCGGACTCCTCACCTGATTAACATTTAACTTATTAAAAGTCCAGGGAGGGCAGTGAGTGCACTGCAAGACAAAGGAACCAATAAAATTATGGATACATGAGACACCGCCAGGGCCGAAAAGTTGTGGGAAAAAGTGGGAAAAAGGGAACAGGGGGGAAGCAGCTACTTTGGCTTGCTATTGGGGGGTCATTATTTGTTCATTATTAACTTATTAGTCGGTTGCCTTGGGGGCTTGCCTGCCTGTAGCACAGGCTTCAGCAGCTCTGCACTTTTGGCAGAGAACGGAACAGGTAAATGTAACAATTGCCCCCTATTTTTGTGCTGCGTCTATTTTGTATTTTCTCACTACACTAATGATGGAAAATAGTGTTACCCCATACTAACTATTTTAGAAATGCTATAAGTTTTTACTCTTCATGAATATTTTTACAAAGTGCATGGATCCTAGTAATACTATATTTGGGAAACCTTTGAACCTATAGTTAATAAAAATATTCATTAAGAGTGAAAACTTATGGCTGGTTTAAATCAATCAGTGTAGGTAACACTATTAACCATCATTAGTGTACCTCCCCCAGCTAATTTGGTGCCTCTGATTGCAAATGTAAATTCAAAATTTGCAAAATGTTATCATAGGTGGTAAATAAATTAAATAAAAAACTAGTGTCTTCTCTGGGGGTAAAAAACAGGGCCAGAAGGGGGTCAATCTTCCCTGGCCGATTCAGTTGTGATGTGGGGTCTTGAACAATTGGACTCTTATTGGCCCCCCAAAGAACTGGGGACTGATTTTCCCAGCGGGCTGGCTCAATAAGGAAGCTGTTCAAATCCCATTCTCCGTCTGCATGATGGCCCGACCGAGGATATATTCTCTGGACATATTCTTGCTGCCTAGGAGCATCATGAGACCTGAAATGAGGGTTCCCATTCTGTTCCCATTATGTTCCCAAATGAGCTCATGCAAGTGAGGGATCCCAGCCAGTGCTGCTTAGAAATCAAGCAGCCCAGGACTGGAAGATCAGTGGGAAGAAGAGGGATATTCCCAAGAAAATATACCATGGAGATACACATTCACCTTGAATGTGGGCAATTGAATGTGCAATCCATGATGCCCGCATGATCTGAGCCAGCAAGGAGGACAAAAGCAGCCACTCTGCATTCCAAAAAAGGAAAAAGATTGGAAAATGGAATTCCAAAGAAAGAACATGCCAGTTTGGGAAACTGCATTTTCAAATTTCCAATGGGGACTTGGTAGTATGGTAGAACCACCCATTGCCAACCAAGGATCCATACCCAACCTCTAAGTGTAGCTATTTTTAACCAAGGTTGGAACGGCAAATTTCCAACAGAAGCTTGGAACGTGTTTTTTACTCCTTTTTTAGTTTGGGACTATTAAGTTGATGACGCATGTCCCAAAGTAGTGGGCGGAAAAGTGGTTCTTGAATGGATGGAATTAGAAGACTCTATACAATTGGTAAGTGGTTTAGGCCAACTTTGGGCTTCCAAAACTCATTCAAAGATCCAAAAGGAACCCTTGCCTTAGTTGTAAACAATGTTATGTCTTACTTTTTTTTTCTAATTCTTATTCTTATATTGGTTCATTACCATATTTTCTTGTTGGTTTCAACAAACCAAAGAACATAAAATTTGGATATTGTATGCAAAAGCTACAAAAGAACAAAATGGTAATTTTTGCAGATGTTCAAAAATTGTTTCTTCTACATACATACATATTGATTTTGGAGATGCACATCGAGTAACTTGATGGCGGTTTTATTTCAATGGCACAAKTAAGGATGCCCAACATATATAAAATAGCCTCACAAACAATATAGTGAGAGTGTAATTGGTAAGATAAAATACTACCATACTATAGTACATTTATGTGAATGATCACCATTTGTTCCATAAAAGAATTCACCAATAAGGCAGAGGTCACTATTTTCAATAACAAGCATTTTAGCTTGTAGGATATGGGAAATTCATTGAGAAATTGAGTTCAATGTGTGCAAACATAAGGATGAGGAAGATTCTCTAAACAATGAATTTTCTTTCCAAGAATGAACTATTTATGCAAAAACGAATATTGTATTCAACACAAATGTGGAATTTTCATTTGAACCCATTCTAATCTCAAAGACTCACCTAGTAAGTTCAGTTAGTGTTGGCACTTCTCCCTAAATAAGGAGGGAAGAGAGATGAGTGGATGAAACAAAGAATCTTTCTCAATGAACAATGCATTCCATTGTTTTCAAATATAGGTCACCCCACAAGGCCATCATGGAGGCTATGGAAAATAGATACTTCTACCTTAAATGGTGTAGATATGGATATGGAAGAAAATTCCCTTTCAAGAAAAAATATTGTCAATGAAAAACACACTTAGTATCGTAGTCTACTCCCTTTCACAAAAGTTAGGTATATGCATAGAATTTGAGGCTCTTGTAGTAATATTTCTACACAAGAAATTGTGTGTTTGATAGAATTGAGTATATTTGTCTGTACATTATCTACTTTGAGAGCTCTTGCTTTCAATTGGCTCTTTCCAAGTGATGTATACGCTGCTCCTATCTATCAACTCTATCCGTTCAACAAATTCAAAGGTCTTCCAGAATTACAACATGTGAATGTTATAGTAGAGTTAATTGTAAAGTTCATCCTGTGTTTGTAAACATGTGYTGGAAGAAGGTTTAAGAATGGTAGAAAAGAAACACAAAACCAAACTCCATTGACTAGACCTCAGTTTTGGTGCTCCAAGGAGTTTTGTCTTGTGTTTTTCCCAAACTCCAGCTCTTATTCCCGCATTGCACACACTTTACTATTAACTCTACTAAGAAGAAGATTGCTGGGTCAAAAATAGGTTAGTCAAACTTGACCATGTTGATCAAGATCACTATTGAAACACATGGACTTCAAAAAGTAGTACGATATTCCATACTAAGTTCATAACCAAGTTAGCAGTGGGCCACTTCAAGGCCATCCACAATGCCAAACAGCCAAGCCCATGCCAAGCTTGCCAACGTGCCAATTCTACCCTATTCTGGTAAAAGCATTTGTCATGCGGAAAACAATAGCATGAGGGTGTTGAAAAAATAGATTAAGGTAGTCTGCTCGTAAAGTGCCCATGCTCTAAAAGCGATCACGATACAGAAGTACATTTTTCTTTCTTCAATGTACCAGCAGTGTGCATTTCAGGAGGTGGTTGCTTTAGTGACCACTGCATTATAACTTCAAAAATTTGTAACTAATTCCTTGAAGGTCTGAAAAATATGATACAACGTGGGTTACATGTCAATTCCTTTTTTCTTCCTATAAAAATTTACTGAAAATTGTTTCAAGGAATTCAGCTTGCTTGAAAATGCAATCAGCTCTTAAATGGTCGCTTTAAGAGCAGTTTACCTTATTATAGAAAAAAAAAGTTGTTCAAGACTGCACGTATGTAAGTTTGTGGCCAACCAGATACCTTGATATGGGCATTTGCATATGACTTGGTTGCCTCATGTAGAGCTTCSGTCCYTCTGGACCCAGCTGGCTTACAAGCGGACACTGGTGGATCTTCATATGTTCACGTATATCAGCTTCAGGGTGTTTTTTTAGGCATGGTGTTTCTCCAATTGGCTACAGCCAAAAGATGTTGTCTATTTTTGGCACATGAAATTTTCCATTTTGGGGGGTCGAAATAGCTTGATTACTGTTGTCCTTTAAGACCATAAGTCAAATTTAATCTAGGTATCACCTAGTTTTGATATAGATATCATCATGTATCACCCAAGTATCACATGAGTATTGACGAAGCAACTGGCTCCTTCTCCAAATGAAAAAGAAAATGGGTTTAGAGGTCTTTCTAATTATTTTACCACTACTAATTGTAGAAGTAGTAGACTAATAGCAGTCAAGTTGGAGTTAATTCCTAAATGTCCAAGGTCTTTWGGGAGCTCCTTGGAGTTTGGAGTATGTTAAAACTAAAAACAAAACTAAAAAGATTTGAWARTTTTTATCAATTTYTTTTCAAATTGTAACTATATTCATTCAAATTGGTCATGTGGAAAAGAAAAGACAACAATATCACTCATGGATTAAAAGATTATAATGTTTAATGAAGGGGGTGTTAAAACAATGAATCTTCATTTCATATGCAAAATTAAATATTGAGGTCGTGCAAATAAACTTTAAGTTAAAAGACATAGCATGCATGTCCACAATTGATTTATAGCTTCTTAAAATCTACAATATTTTTTTTTAAAAAGCCTTCTACTATAGCCCCCCATGCCCTACAATCTAGTGTATTTGAAGTTCATTTCCAAGAGCCTCAAATTCTAGGCAATTGCTACAAAGTCAATTTTGAATGTATCCTTTTGAAATTTGACATAGGTTGTGGACATATCCCCCTCCTTGTTGAAAATGCAATTTTTGTTCCAATTGGATGTCCAAATCAAAAGTTGTTTTGCCTTAAATAATTTGGACAACATAGGCACCTCATGAAAAATCACATCTTTCACTTTTGAAATTTTGCAAGCAAGTAACTCACATGATGCATGATACAATTGTCAAAAGAAAATTCCAATTCAGTTCAAAAATCTCATTCTAAGAGAAATTAAAGTGTGTTGCCCCTTCAATTGGGTCAAAACCAAAAAATCCTTCAAATGCAATAATCTTGAAATTAATCTGATAAAAAATGATGAAATTTTTTCCGCACATTCCTATAGTAATCTAGTACACTTTTGTACATGTGAACTTCAAACTAAACCCTTTTTCTCCATTATTTTTTCACTGCCTACTTTTTTTTTTTCTTTTTACAAATTTTTTCTTATATAGAGCCTAGTCCTTTAGGGGTTAATTTTGAAATTAGTGAATATATGAAAATAGAAAATTGGTAAAATCTCATGTGATTGCGGAAGACGGAAATGTACAGTCCGTTGGTAACTCAGTATTTCACAACTCTGAGCTCATGGGAAAAACCGCAAAAACGTGTAAAATGCAATAAACAAGTACTGTAGTAATTATAATTGAACAGAGTTTCAGACTTTCAGTTCAAAATTTTGGATGATCATGGCTGGCCGTTGTTGCCAGATTGGCCACCATTGAAGTGATTGAACCAGGAATGTACAGAAAAACCTGTAAGTACCCCTGGCATTGAATTTAAGGTAACGTAGAGTACACGTGCACAGTAACTAAAGTTGCTCATATTTAATCTGGTAACCTCAACACGTTTTCCAATTTTCATTCAATGATCCAAATTCTTAAGGATTGGACATTTGGACTATTACTAATGTAGTGTTAGGGGTGATGTTTGCACTATGAATTCGGTTCAAAAAAATAGGTCTAGATTCATTCCTAAGATCCTAAGTAACAACACTCTTTAACACCAAGTGTGAACATATCTGAAGGTAGGAGGCTCTAAGAAACGACCATGTAATCCCTAGAGGACTGTAGATAAACAATTAGGATTTTTAATTGTAAATTTTTGGCTGATTTTGAGGTGTCTATTTTTGTTTTTGACTTGATTGTTTGCATATTTTGTGTTTTGAGTGTGTGTTTTAGTAGGCTGATTGAATTCTATTTGGTGTGTTTTTGGATTGTGAATGAATTTTGAATGAATGTTGTGCTGATTTGGGTGGTTGGTTTCCTAATTGGAATGGTCTAGTTTTCTAGCCAAGTGTTGAATGTTTTAAATCTGTAATCCAAATTGGGTGGTAGTTCTGTCCAAGTTGGATTTTTAAATGGTGTGTATGTCAAGTCTAGTTGGATGTTTTGTGATTAATTCCAATTTGGATATTTTATGTGTAGTTGGGCGGTTGCCTTTGTAGTTCCAATTTGGTAGTTGGATGGTAGTTGGATAGTCTCTTTCAAATTGGTAACCGCCAAGTTTGGAATTCCTATTTGGTCTGAATTTTCTTTCATTTTTCTTTACCGTCTGTTGAATGAAGTCCAGTCTGGTTAATGTGGTTTATTTAAGGATCACCTCATATCCATTCTATAGCTATTTATAAAGGCAATTTCAAGGAGACATGCACTTTTAAGGCACACCACTATAGATAGATGGGCAGGTGGTAAGACAAAAATGGTTCTAAATAGGGCTATCATTTTCCCTTAAATTGCCAAATTGTGGATGGAAACATAATTATGGACATGTGATATTTTCTATCAAATATGTAGATGACTATTGAAATTTGAAAYTTTTTATAATGCCACTATGGCACTTCATAAAAAAATAAAAAATGACCCTTGGTTCTAACGAGACAATTCACACTACGCCCATCCAAGTCGAGAGGACGTAGAATTGAGTGACCAAACCGTTGTTGAGAGTCCAAAGAAAAGGGTTGAAAATAGACAATAAAATCTAGGAATGGAGTGGGGAGTACTTGCATGTGAGCATAGATCCTACGAGCCCTTGAGCCTAAGAGTCTTTATTATAGAAACCTTCTATAATTATAGGTTTTTGTGTTCTAAGTACCTATGTTATAGACTCCTTCCATGTTAAAGTATACCTATAGTATGATGGACTTTTGAGTCTCGACCAAAGTTCGGGTCTTCATTTCTAGCCATCTTAAACTTCYTTCGAGAGTCTATTGCCACCTAGGTAGTTTGAAGGGTGATGGACTGATGGCCTTTAGACTCTACCCTTTAGTGTGAACAGTTCTATCAATTTGATTCTTTGTATACATCTATAAAATYTTTTTTTAYAAATAAGTGAAAATGGTAATTTGTTGGACCATATAAGAGCATGCTTTGCAACCTACCACAAATGAAAAAGACACGTCTTCATGAGGTTTAGAAGAAAATATTTTCCTTGCAATCAACACGCTATTAGAATGGCCTTGCAAATTGAAGTGATTTAGCCCACTATTGAGCCTCTCTTTTGCGAGCTTGCTACTCTTCCAATTTGAATAAATCTAATTATATTTTAACATTTATTAATGATTATTATTATTCTTGTTAACAAAGCTCAAAACCACAACAACAATGAAGGAGCCCAATGGCTTTAAGCTTATTTGACTACATGTCGTGGGAGAAGGCCTTGAACCATTGGAGATCTTTCATATCTAATCATCAAATTTAAATTCCAAGCCCTCAAATTTCTAGATCATAGGGTTGATTTTTCCAAGGCATGTAGGTTGGGAGATTTTCCATTGGAAATTGAATCCCACAATGACAATGACCCCAAAAGAGGCSTCATAGCCTTGTGACACCCTCTCTTTGGCCATCAAGTGAACCTTAGTTGTTGATGAAAGTAAAAATTAAAAAAGCAAAACTAGAGCTATTAATGAAGGTTAGAAAATGCTTGTGTTTGGCGCTTAGTAGGGGCTATTGGTGGATTTAAAAAAAATGGCAATTGAGAGTTGTCCATGGAGCACYGTCCCTGTGGAAAACCATGGCCGCCCAATCGGAGAAGATGATCGGCAAAGATGGTCTGTGGTCGGGGAAGATGATTGGATAGGGTATGAGTCACACCCAAAATTTTAATCCAATTCCACTCTTCCTCTTACACATTGTTGTGCTTGCTGCGGCATGATAGTCTTCAAGGCAAGTTCCGGTGAGCCTTGAGGCGTCTCATTTCTACTTATTGTTCCTTTCATTCTTTTGTATTCAATTCTATTTAGTTTTGATGTGTATGTGTTTTGTCTTTTCTCGTTGTGGCCACATTTCAAGAAAATCTCAGAAGCTAATAACATTTGCATTTTCTTGTAGGACGGCGCTACTCGACAACATGTGTAGAATGCTATTCATTGGGGGCGTGTTGCTCCCATCTAGCACTMAAGGTAGTGCTAGTTGGCAAGGGGCGGGGAGCGGTGGACGTCAAGATTACATGGCTTGCACGATTTGGTACCAGTGTTATTTATGCTTTGTTTCAATGCATTCTAGTCATTTGTTCCATTGTTCACCAAAAATGGTTCATATGTGGGGACTTGATGGTGATCAGATTTGACCAAAAAAACAAGGTCAAGGCCAAAATTATTGTTTACAAGTGCATGTGCGAGTGCATGTGCGAGTGCCTATTTGCTCAAATGTGGAGGACATAGAATAGTGTATTTTTAGGTGCCCTTTAGTAGGGACATGTCCGCCTACTATAGGAATATACCATAGAAAGTTCAACCAGAAATCATTAGTTTATACAACTTTTTTGTATTCAAAACCCGAAATCCAAAAGTGTGACAAATTAACAAAACTGATTTTTAAATATAAAATGCTTTCTAATTTTCTTTGAAAAACAAGGGATACAATTACAATCACAACATCTAGAAACAATTTTTTTGTATTTTGCATTGGGTTCAATATTAGAAAGTCATAGCAAAGGAGAAAAGAATCACTCTCATTGTGACGGAGAAAAGGACTGGACTTTCTTGCAATGAACAAGGATGAAGTCTTCATTTGACATAAAGACCACCTGTGAGATTCTTGAATTCTTGTCCAAACAATTGTAAATTTTTTTTTCAATGTGTGTTTAATTCAAAGTGTGCATTTTGTGGGTGGATTTTTTTAGACAAGTGTGTTTAGGAAACATATTGCAACGACTTTTCCTTTAGGAAGAGAGGTTGATTTCATACAATATAAAGAAGCTATTGTTGTTATGTATCAAATCCACGAATATGCATTTTCATTTGAGTACTTCACCACCAGCACTCGGTCATCTCACCCAAATGAGGGAGATTTTGATGATCCCATTAAAGAAAGTCTTTAATTTACAAATGCCTGAGGTGCCAAATTTGGTGTCAACAAGACGACAATACTTTGAATTAAATCTAAGCAAGTTGTTATTTATAGTAGTTTATGTTTTTGATAATTCTTTCCGAAGTCTAGTTTTAGCATCAAAAATTCAATTTTGAAGATGACTAATTATGATTTCTTTATTCAAGATTTTGTACAAGGGTGTCCATTGCAATCTTGACTTCCTATAGTGTTGAGGGCTCTTAGAAATGAGCCTCAAATACACTATATCTTGGAGAAAAAATCACAATAGAAATTAAATGATGCTTTAATCACATTTGTATTTGCTTAAATGATGCTATAAACTTTCATTAAAAGACTGGGGTAGGGGGCATCAAAGCAATTGCTACATCACTTCTTTACTTTCTAAGCGCGTCATCGTCAACCATAATAAAAAAAGATGAATTTGTTTTTGATGATGCAAAATCATGCATACCGATGAAATTCATTTAAAAAAATTGTAGAGCAAATTTTGAGAAGCCATAGATGGATTGGGGTTATGTATGTTAGGTCCTTTAACCTCATATTTTTATGGTGACCAACTTTTTAGATTTTACATGTGAAAAGAGGATTGAAAGACATCAAATCACTTTTGTAATTTTAATAGCCTCATGATCAACATTATAATCTTTCAATTCACAAGTGATATTGTTGTGTTTTCTTTTTGTGTATGATCTCTTACATGTCCAGTTTGGAATTTGTTCAGTAACAATTCAAAAATAACTAATACACCTTATCAAAATGTTGGCTCTGTGTTCAATTTAGAGCAAATTCCTAGAAGCTGAAAGAAGGCCCTGGGCATTTAGGGGTTAAGAGGCCAATAATGCCAGCTGGCATGGAACCAATGCGCCAATCACGCTGTGCCCAATCATGTGGTGATCCCCTCTGTCGGTCCACCGACTAGCTCCCCTGTTTGAGAAAATTCTTCCGTTTGGGTTTTCAGCCTCACCGAAAATTTTCTTTCCCTCTGTTGGCTGGGGGCAGATTTTCGGTTTCGGGTTGGTTGCGGAACATTTCACAATTTAAGCTTAGCGTGTTTGTACTGTCTCCTGCTTGCTACAATCTTGAACCTAAACCCTAAATCCCTGAATTGATGAAGTGTCATTACGAATCTTGGGCAGGTATGTTGCTGTGCAATCCTTATAAACCTAATATTAGATTTTCAAGTTCTTCTGTAGAGCTTTATGGAAATTGTAATTTGCGCTTGATCCAAATATGAAGTAGGAACGCAATTGCAAGTGGGGTTTGAATTCAATGTGATTTTGATTCGTCTTCGGTCGTGTTGTTTGTGTTTCCTGCACGTCAAGTTGGTGGCAGGGTTTCCTTTTTTTTAAAAAACAAGCTCGTATGTGCTGATCATGAATGGGTAGACATTGCTTTTCTGGGTTGGTTTCTCTTTTGAAAATTGAAGCTCAGCCTGTTTGTAGTGTCCCCGCTCGTTCTCTCAAACCCTAAACCCCTAATCCTGATCACCCTAATCTTTAATTTTARGTGCTTCTAGAGAGCTGTAGCTTAGACKTGKAGAGTTATAATATTCACTTGATTCAATTATGAAGTATGAGCATAATTGCTTTTCTGTCCAGTATCTGGGGTCTGAATTCGAAATGCTTTGGATTCGCTTCCGGGTTCGTGATATGTATCCTCATATCAAGTGGGTGGAAGCATTTCTGTCTTCTATGAAATAAGTTTGTATGCGTTGATCTTGAATGGGTAAATTTTTCTTTTCGGGTAGTTGCCTAACATTTCAAAATGAACGCGTCTGTAGTATTGCCCGCATACCCTGTTTCAAACCCTGAGCCTTAAACCCGAAATTCGAAAACCCGGCGTCCAAGAGCTTTCTTATATTCTGATTATGGTATTCGTCATATGTTGGATATCTGTTAAGGACATGGATGTGCAGCTAGTGTATTATTAAGGTCCCGGAAGAGAAGACTAGTATATTATAGGCTTTCTTCCTCGAGTCTTGATGCTTTGATTGTCCCACAGGTGAAGAATCCCTGATCTTGGCTTCCAGGTGCCCTTTGAAGACCTTCATATGTCACAAACCCTACGAAGTGGAGTTGTAGAATTTGTGACAAGGTTGGATCGGCGATGCAGACACTCCCGCTTAGGGACTAGTATTTTCTTACAAGAGAGGTCCCCTAGAGTTTGATCTCGTTGACGTTTTGTTGATATAAATAGATTAATGTCTATTGTCTACCGTGCAGCAGGTCCTCAGTACTACTCAAGTCAGTATTAAATTTTTTTGATCAAGATCATTTGATTGTTATTGGAACTAGTAGAAAAATGCAATACAAAACAATTACCGGTAGTGTCACGCACTAATTGAATTAACTTGAGTAACCCTGTCCTTGGACGTTCTAGATCTAGAGCTGATCAACGGTGTTGGTACTGACCATCTATCGTTGCTGCAGATTGCTCGAGTACGTCAATCCAGATGTTTGACGAGAAACTGAAACTAACAACCCCATCAAAGTCTTCTTGAAATCTAGGGTAGAGCTCAAGTATGGCAGTAGATGCAGAAGCAGGTACTTCATCTGAATTGCTCTCATCACTGTCATTGGCATTCACATCGCTTTCGTCACTCTTTTCACTGAAATCCCAAGATTTGGATTCAGAAGCCGTCACTCCATCCCTCCCCACACGACACCCTCGCCAGAAGATCTTCTTGAGTTTGCGCAAGCGTGAAAGATCTGGGAAACTTGGGAGATTTTCACAAGAGTTCAGATGAAGCTCTGCAAGCTCATGTAATGCTTGAATGCCTGGAATCTCGCGGATCCCYGTTGCACTCAAATCCAGAAACCTGAGTTTCTTCAACCGATGCAGACTTGGAATCTTCTGTAGACCAGAGCATTTGGAAAGGCCAAGGTGTAATAGAGTTGTTAAATTCTCTAAACCTGGGATACTTTCGAGAGATGCACACTCGCACAGATGAAGACTGCGCAAGSAAGATGATAAGATGCTCAAATCTGGAATGTGCTTCAGTTTAATGCATCCGTTGAAGATTATTGTCTCCAAAGTGATGAGAGTAGACAACTCTGGAGCTCTCTCTAGTTGAGGAAACTTGGTCAGCGAGAGTTCTTTCATGGCCTTGCACAGGTTCACTTGTGGGGGCTTACACATCAGAAAATCCTGGAGTTGCGGGCCTTCGCTTTCATAATAATACCCTCCTTCTAGCCTCAGCACTTGCAGATTACTTTGCATTGGCACATCCACAAGGAATATRTTGCAGCAATTCCATTGCAACCAGGCTAGATTGCTCAGTTTCTTGAGTCCATGAATTTTCTCCAGCATGGGGCACCCTTCCACCACAAGRTACCGCAATTCTGTCATGAACCCCAAGTCAACTGTCTTGAGTTCCGAGCAATTCACTAGCTTCAGCACCTTCAGTTCTTTCGACATTTCAGTGAGAGCATGCCGTTGAGAGAGGTTAGGTTTCTCGCTTGGACTTGTTTTGAGCTCGTACGGGATATTCTTGTCATCTTTGAAGATAACATGGGAAGCTCGATATYGACCCTGCTGAAGCTCACTCTCAGCAAATTCAAGGTACGAGTCCTGAATCCTCAAATTGTTGGAAGTATCCTGCCACTGCTCCACAACATTCTTTGCCGTCATCTCTTGCAACTGCAACAGGCACCATTATCTCACTTTCAGTACACATTTGATGCGGTTCACTTGATTCACACCATACGGACATCTCAGATCTGAAATAGAGAAACTCATATATGGATATTATTCTAAAAATTCATACATAAATGAGTTTAAAGGTACTCACAAACGCAAGAGCTCTATTTTCTCCCATGTTGTGTACGATTGCAAGCCACCTGCAAGTATTCTCCACGCTGTGCACTGACACACTTGGTTTGGTTGGAACAAATTCCTTGCTTGGGGCAAAGAGAACTARGCTCACAAAAATTGGGCGGTACGTAGGAGGAAGTGAATTATAACCAAATCTCAAGACTTCAGAAACCTGTTTCTCACTTCGGGAGGCAACTTTGAAGTCAAGGTTGTCATCAATCCACTCCGAGGGTTTTCGACCCATGACATTTGTAATCGCACCAGCTAACACAATGAGGGCAAGTGGATGATATCTCACGCCGACGTAACAATAAGAGACCCACTTTCTGATGTTGGCTTGGTCCCTCTCGTCTTTCACGTCACAACGTCCAGCCTGGATGAAGAGCTCCAGTGCTTCCTCTCTCCTTAAGGAAGGCATGTTTTCGCAGCATGTGATTGGAAGCCCAATTCGCAGTAACACTTGCATATTGCGAGTTATAAATAGCAATTTGCTTCCTTCCGCGAACTTCATATTCAAGAACCGTTCAGCTACGAAGCTCTGATCATCCCATATATTGTCGATCACCAATAATACCTTGTCTTGTTCTTTCATGCCAACTTCCAGAGCATTCCATGCCTGCTTTAAAACAAAAAATTGCGTTAGAAATCTGATCACAATGTCAACTATGAAGGCATGAAGTTGGTCAACATCATTGTAAATACAGGAGAGAACTTAGTCAAACATTGTGTACACTAATCAATGAAAGTTCTTTGAACATAAGTTTGTTCTGTTCTCCCAATACGTGCAAATCTTCCAGGACACGTATTTGGTAAGGCAAGCTTATTATGAACCTGGACTGCATCCACAATCCCATCCAGAGTTCGTTTGTCTTGTTGCAAAGAAAGTTCTCGTAACACTTTCTTTTGAAGATCCAGCAGAACCATGCTTTTCAGTTCCAAATGACACACTCTTCCAGCAAACTCGCTGTGACAACGGTTGCACAAACTCTTTGCRAGTGTGGTCTTCCCTATTCCACTCATTCCATGTATCCCCAATACGCAAGCTCCTATTTTTTGTGTCAAATCTGATGTACCGAACAACCGGTTAATCCCCTGTTTACCACACACAAGAAATTCGTTAGTTTTGAAGGCCTTCAACTGGATGTCTCTGCCCCCGAAAAGAAACAATATGAAAGGGGAAGATAAGAGAGTTGATGGAAGAACCCGACAAAATTACCTCACACCAACGGGTTCCTCCTATGATGGTTTCATCTGAGGCCAACGGAGTAGCAGCAACCTCCAAGGGCAAAACAGTAGGGGGAATTTTGAAGTCAGCAACTCTCTTTACAATCTCTCTCCGAAAAACATCATCACTTGTTCCTTCCAGAAGTCGTAGATCGATGCCCTTCCAATCATCGATAGACCTCAATGCTGTCTTCCAGGTTGTCAAATCAATTCGAGGGTCTTCCTTGGCCCATTCCTCCCATTTACGAAACCACGAAGCTTGCCGCAGTTTTGACTTAAAATCAGGCCGAGAGAGAGTGTAATACAACGGCAATATTTTGGGCTCCAGCACATGTTCTGGCCGCGCACTTGATACTTGCTTGTCCTTGGTCGCGTGAGATGCCACAAATGTCACGAGCTGTGTCATTGGCCACTTTGACTTTGTGAAAAACTCCTCTGTCAGAAGTAGTATCCCCAACCGACATTCTTGCGCGGCTTTCAGAGCTTGCGTCACAGAGTATTCATCGTTTGCGCCGGGACCCAAATCTTTGTCAATAAATACAGAGTATCTTGCTGCTTCCAAGTCCAGGCGTAATTGCTCAAGAAGTGTCTTCGGTGCACCACTGTGGCTTACGAAGATCGCTGTTTTCGGCTGCTTTTCCAGGAACCTGCGTTACGTAGCAAAAGTATGACGCATCCTTTAGCTTTAATTCTGTGAGTGTCCGTTACAGTTTGGAGTCATAAAACAATTCAGTGTTGTGCACTTACCTCGTTCATTCAGAATCGCAATGCCTACCAATATCATTTACTTCGGGGCTTTGATTTAACAAAGAAACACACCTTGAAGAACTAGGCTGCAGCTCCCTATCCTGAAGTTTTCGCTTCATGTTGATAGTCACAAATGTGGACCTGAATCGATTTGTTGTTCGAAAAATAAACWGCTGTCGAGACACCGTTCTATACCACCTTGTGACCACAATACACCATGAAATATGGAAATATGAAGTCAACGTTTCCCAAGTTAACAGCTAAATATACACTGTCTGCCACCAGTTTCTCGTCCCGTCCACCAGGCGCTCGTTCTTACTTTGCACAAGCGAAGAAATGTTTTGCAAATGAAACAGTAATTCTTTCGAAGAAGAGTTCCTAACAGGAAGCGTGCATTTCTCTACTGGCAAACAAGCATGGCGACTGCAAGACGATCATGCTTGAAAATAGTAGACGGGGACGATGCTTCTAATCTCATAAAATGAAAAACACCTCGACTAGACAGGCTGAAGCTCCCGATCCTGCAATTCGCGCTTCATGTTAAATAGCCACAAATGTGGCGCTTAATCAATAATTATTATCGCAAAAAGTGCTGTTGAGACACCTGAATACAGTACCGCCTTGTGAAATAAGCTCAAACCACGCCAAACACGGCTAAGTGAACACTGGCGCCAACTTCTCGTCACATCCAGACGCTGTTCCTAAATCCTCACCTAATATTTTCTAATGCGAGAATTACCTGCAGCTGAACAAAAACTTCGTTCAAAGAACAAGTTCTAATTGCAATTGCACACATTTCTCCAATGCCGATTGCAAAACTCGTTGAGAACAATGTAGACAACATGAAGACGATCATGATAAAAACAAAGAGTCGACGAAAGTAGAGGATGCCTTTAGTCTCATGCTGATTCTAACAAGAGACACTCCTTTGCTAGCTAGGTCACGCGCATTCAGATCCCGATCTCGCTTAACGATTGTTTAAAAGCCACAAATATGGAGCGGAGTAGATATCGACAATGATGGGGCTGTCTTTCGAGGCTGAAGGGGGTACTGGGATTTTCAAGGTTATTTTCAAATTGGATTGTTTTTTAAACTCGTGTGTCACTACTTGTCACCTACGCTATGGTGACAATTTTGTCTTCCAAACAATCAAGTTAATATACAATAATATAAATGACTGCAAAAGTTCTTTCTTGTAAGATTTATGTGCATGTAATAAAACTGTCATGCAGTAAACTGCATCTTTTGAGCTCATTGTCATTGTGACAAACTGTCACAATGAGCTCATTAATAATTTAATTATTACCAACCACCCCCAAGCCCCCAAAAAATTCAAAAATATTTTTTAAATTAAATTTTTAGATTTAAATTCAGAAATTCAGAACCTTCCCTCTCCCCTCCCTCCCTCCTCTTTTGTAATTTTGAGAAACAGATGATCTCACAATTGATATGGGACAATCTCACAGTCAATGTTTCCCAAGTACGTATGTATGTCTCAGCATTTGTATCCGTATGAGCATACTATATCCATATCCATATACGTATGTGTATGCGTATCAGAATTTTTTTTGAGATCAACGGTTGTGGGGGTGGTTTGTGATTTTTTTTTGTAAAATCAATGGCTGTCATTTTTTAGGAGGGAGGGGGTGGGGTCGTTAATAGCAGTGATTGCATCTTTTCGTCTCATTGTCATTGTCATTGTAATAAAATATACAAACGAATTGTGAAGTTTTTAGATTTAAGTGAAACCTAAATCAATGAATATGTGCTAATGAATGAAGTTAGTCTTGTGGCGAACAGAAGTAGGTGCATATTTTCACAACTTCATCATTGAGCTTCTTGGTGCAACATCTATCCTTTAAATCAGGCTGTTTGTTTGTTTGTTTGGTTGGTTGGTTGGTTGTTTGTTACGTTGAGATCTCCCGGACCGTGCGTCCGCCGGTGGCATGCTTGGTACCGTTGGAAAGCCCTCGGTGAGGAGGGGTGCATGGGCTTGGTTTTGTGGCGTTCCGACCCACGGGGTGAAAGTTATTGAATTTCAAAGTTTTAAAGAACAAAAAAATTAGAAAATTACTTTTACTTTTCTTTAGACTGTGGCAACGGCACAGGGCACACTAGTGTTTATGAGTAACCTAGAAATTTTAATTTAGGGTAAAAAAATCACATTTTTTGTTCAYAATGTATATAGGTGCTAACATATTCAAATATTTGGAAGCATTGTTAGTTGGTTCAAAGTATGTGATCATGCTTGAATTGATTTAAATACCTTGGAAGTTATGACCAGAATTGATATCTTTACCTATCATAGGCTAAACTCATTATTGATCATTGAACTTTGCCAAATTAGTTGTTGTCATGTCACAACACCTAAGTATATGTTATTGGTAATAAATAATCATTTTAGCACAAAGGCATGAGATCATTATTCTATTACTAAATTCTTTAGAGTTGGTGGTCATGGATTTTTTCAAGTATGCTTTCGACTACTTTAGAGCATAATCTTTTGATCTTTAATTTTAAAGATTGTTATTATAAAGCCCTCATAGTTCATTGCAAGAATGCTAGAATATAAGCAACAAGCTAGTAGCAATGAATGTTCAAATTCTTAAGGGATACATAAATTTGAGTAATAAGATTTTCAATAATAGAAGCCTTAGATTTTATATCACTACAAACATGATGGTGCTCAACAAAAAATGATAAATAAAGATGAATGCAGATGAACATGGATAGATGTTGATAGATATATTTGGATGAACTTTTTGTATGCAGATGAAATGTACATGTGCTTTTGGACTTTAGCATTAGAAGAGAAATGAGGCTCTAAAAGGCCAACTCATGGTTGTTCACTTGTTCCCAAGCCGCGCTTCATTCACAATGACCATGTTTTCTATTGCATTTCAATTCAAGAACTACATTCAAGGTGACATGTATAGTTGTCATAATTTGTGCCAAGGATTTGATAATGGCAACCATCGTTTGGACTTTGGTGCCAAGTTTACATTGCTTTAAAATTAAACTATAAACAATATAAACAAAGCTCCAAAATTATGAAACGACTTGGTTTAGATGCCAATTCCACTTGTCTTTCAAGGAAGGCCATCATTGACCCAAAGATCRAGTCATTAATTCCAGGAGTGTCAAAAAAGTAAAAACCATCTTCTAAAAAAGCCAAGAGGAGCTTTCCCTCCATAGCATATGTAAAGATTTCAATACTGGGGTGCAAAAATTGGATTTCCACATCAGTTTCTCAAGAGTCCATGTCACCTCACACCATATACAAGATGACATGTGGCACTTATTTTACAAAAATGACTTAATTTATACCGAATCTTTACCGAGTCTGACCTTCACGCAGGGTATGGAAACTCTATCCAGACCCTGTTCACACCGGTCGTACATTCGTGTGCTTCGCCTCATCAGCGTATACCGACAACAACGCCTTCCTCGCCAAGGCTGATTTCCTTACAAATATCGCTTCTCATTGCAATCGTCCGTCTCTCACAACGCTCTTTGTGAATTTCAAGCTTTCCGTCGACCTTTTGGTTTGTTGGTAAGGTTTCTCTGTTTCTTTTGGTCTGTTTCCATCGTTTATATGTCTTTTCCTCTGTTTTGTTTGCTTGTTGTAGCTCTGGAGTTGTTCCCTGCCAATTGGCGTACCCCGTAATCTCCGATTATGACTTACGCATTTGTACGCCCTCCGATTCACGGCATCGCACATTCGAACTCATTTTGATTATGTGCGTAGTTCTTTGTTTTGACGTTGCGTGATTGCGTGTTCTTCAAGGGTCTCGGGAAGCATTTCGCTTTGGTTTTGGTTGGGGCTGTTGTTGTTGGGAGATCGGATGCTGGTGGTGACCGAATGTAGAATTTTTTTTGGTTTTCGATCGTCCAGGAAGAGTTTCTACTTGCGGTTACTGGGACCGACCTTCTTGCCAGAATTGAGGAAGAGATGGGTGAGTATTTTAAGGTTGTGTTGGTCGAGAAGTTTGTCACGATGATGCCCATTTTGTGTCTGAGGCGGTTGAGCTTTATCCACGATCTCGCTGCATGCCGGATGAGTGTTACGGTTTTTAAATATGAATTCGTGATTGGTAACCCTAATTCGACTTTCGTGATTGGAAGTAGGGCACGGGTTGTGGAATTTTCGACATTATACATGATTTATTGGTTGAATGAGAAGTGAGTAGATAGACTAGGAGAATTTGAAGATGAGTGCCTAGCTTGCAGCTTTGCTCTCTGATCAAGTGGATTTGCATTGTATTGCTTGTGCTCCGGTYCTCTCAATTTGGATGAAAGATACTCAATAGGTTCATGATCGGATAACATTACGATAGTGATCTCAGGGTTTATTGTCTCTATTCTTTGTACTCAAGGAGAGAGACTTAGCAGTGGTTAGAAAGCTACGGTGCCTAATGACATTGAGATTACACGTAGTAGTAGTAGTATTATGTTGTGGTCGTCATTCCATAGTACAATTGTGACTTGTGGTGATAGGAACTAGGGGCATGCTAAGATCTTCAATTAGGGTTCAATCAAGGTGGATTATGTTGGAGATTGTCTTGAGGATTGATTAGGGGGGTCAGATCTTGCGAGACCTTGCGATCGCTGATCCACGATCTGCAGGTTTGATACCAAAGTGGGCACCTTCCGATTCTGCTTTCCTCGAAGTACTAGGTTCCTTGTAAAGTTTATGAACGCTTCTTCTGCTTGCCAGCTCTGACACCTCCTATTAGGATTCTATTGTRAGATACACGTGAAAATTATGAGACACTTGAGACACCATTTTCACGTGAGACACTTGCGATTAACTGCTTGTTGATCGTCCTCAGAAAGTGCATATATTGCAAGAGTTGTCTGCATTATCTCTATATGCAGTGCTGAGTGACTGTGGGTGTTACTTTATCTATGCGCAATCATTTGTCTAAACATAGTTTTCATCTAACTGGTAACCATCTGAGGACGTCCTGAAGACTTGATTGTTGGTTTTCCCTRTGCAGATACTGCGACAAATTGGAGCTGAGCCGCATGCAGAAGGGAAGTGACGATTCCGCAATCATGGGGGATGCAGGATCAGGTCCAAGCAATCAGCGAACGCGACTACGAGTAGCCGGGGCGTGGTCAGGCAGTTTGGAGGTCTTGCTGGATGCGTGGACTGTCGAGCAGCTACGAGCTGAACTCTCCAGCCACTCGGGGATCGCACTGAACTCAATCAAGCTAATTTGCGCAGGTCGTGTCCTGAAGGACAATGCTGCCAAAAACTTGCGGGAGCTCGGAATTGGACCGAACTCAAAACTTTTACTGACCAGAGTGACTCCTCCAGAGCCGATGCATACAGCAGATGCAGAGCAGGAACGCGCGGAGCGTCTCGCTCGTATCAAAGCGGCAGCAGATGCCATGGCGAAGCGGAGCAACGAGGGGGAGTTTCCTGGCGACGACTTCGATCTCCAGCTGGAGAATCAGAGCGGAGAGAAGCTGGTGTTCAAATCTGACACTGATCGGAGAGCCCTTGTGATGGGACTCATGATGCATGCGAAAGCACGGAGCATTCTGGAGCTGGGGAATTTCCTTGAAGCYTTGGAGGTCTTGGGGATGGCAGAGGATTCTTTTTCACTTTGCGATCGGAAGTTCCTTGAGGCTGTTGATAATGTGGCGCTCCTTCAAATTGACACAGTGTGGTGCCTGTTCATGTTGCGGGATATCGAACGCTTGGCTGTTGCAAGGGAGCGGTTGGCTCGCGCTCGAGATGGCCTGAAACGCTCGCATGGGCCAAATCTGGAGCGGCTTCGGGTGTTGCAAGGCGGATTCTGTCCAGAACTTGCGTTGTATGTAAGACTGGAGCTTCTGGAGGGGGTGGTTGCTTTTCACAGTGGGCAAGTGGATGCTGCAAAGAGGTCGCTGCTTTCTGCTCAGAAGAAGTTTGAGGAGCTGCAAATCTCTGATGAGGCAGTGGCAGCTCTGGCTCAAATGGGATTCTCGATGAAGGAGGCTCGCAGGTCATTACGAGTGTCAGGGAAAGATGCTTCACGTGCTGTTGAGTTTGTGATGAACGAGCGGGCCAAGGCGCAGGAGAAGGCCGAAGAGGACATCCGTCGACAGAAGGAACGGAGGTTCGTGATTTCAAGTCCTTCGCTGGATTCTTGGATCTTTTAGAAATGAATGCACGGTTCGTCCAGAACACTGGTTTGCAACATAGGAATGCAAATTAAAGCTGGTGCCAAATATTCGTCTGATATGCCTGGTGCCTGCAGCGAACAGAAGAAGTACGGWAAGACTGTGGGTGGCAAGGCTGTTGACATAACAAAGCTGGGCGAACTGGCGTCTATTGGGTAAGTTTCCGTTCATGGCAGTCCGTGATGTACTTCACAGTGGATCAACATTTGTCACAAACTGTAGGGTTATCTACAATTGGATTTTTTTCGCTACCATTACCTATATGAATCTTAGATTGTGATTATTGCGTATTAGCTATGGTTAATCTTTGTTGTAATCAAGAGCACTGACACGATGGTCAAGTGCTTTCGGTTGTCTACTGACTCATTCAGGGACATGACAGGATGAATGAGTGGGCATGACAGGTATGAGAAGCGAATAGTTGCAGAAGCTTTGAAGCAGAGTGAAAACAATAGAGAGCTGGCTCTCGAAATGTTGATGAATCCAACAGCTTATTCCACTCTTCAGGTTTTAACTCATTTCCGTTTGRAAAGAACAATTGGGCAATTCAATTCTGTGGTTTCGATGCTACCTTAACGAGAAGATCACTTTAATCAATGGCTTATCTCATGTTTTGGTACTGACGACAATATGTGGGATGGTTTCTGTGTATTATCAGGCGTGCTTGGGAGGAAAGGCACGAGGGTCTGTAGATAGTATAGCGCTTGCTGAGTTGATGTCAATGGGCTTTGATAAAAGAAAAGGTATGCATACGACTGACTTTTATCTCAAGATTATACAAAAACTTCTCCAGATAATCTTGTCAGGGTGAAGTCCCTGAAATCTCATTGTCTACCTCTTCAACGGCTTCTGTCTTGTGGTTTATTTATTATCAGTCCAGAGTTGCGTCTTTGCTAGACATCCGAAAAGTYGCCTCTATCCTGAAACTCTTCCAGTACTAGCGAACTAGAAACATGGTTATGGCCAAATTAGACTATTTTAGTAAGGTTTAGAGAAGATCGTGAAGAGAATCTTCCCTGTGATTCATGGGAAAGTCCCATCAGCGTAGTTTTGGTCAAATGCTCATGAAATTTGGATACAATATGTAAATATGTACCCCTTCCTAAATATCTATTTTTTTTTCAATCGGGTGCCTCGATCAAAAGTTCTGCTGCACTGAATTGTTTGGGCAACTTCGGGCAGCATGTGCAAAACTCTTCCTATGATTTTGAAATTTTAAATGTATTAGCTCATACGATACAAGATGCAAATGCCAGGAATAATAACCCAGTGTAGTATAAAAATCTCATTCTAGAAGGAGTTAGAGTTTCCAAGCCCTGTCAGGCAAGGTTCAAAAAAATCCTTTTCACCTAACTTCAGATGTTATAATCTTTCAATACATACGGTCAAAGTTTCTAAATTTTTTTTGACACATTCTCAAAAAAGGTTAGCTCAAATTTGTACGGTCAAATTTTCAAAAGAAAAAAAAAAAATTCATTTTTTTCTTGCTACCCTAAAGAGTCGTAGTTTTTGACAATTTTTGCCCCAAATGTGCCTCGGTCCTTTAGATTCCGTAAATGCCCAAGCCTTTCTGTGAGMTTCTAAGAATTTCTTCTAAATTGAACAAAAAGCCAACATTTTGATAAATTGTATAACAAGTTTTTGAGGTGTAACTGCACAAATTCAAACTAGACATGTCAGAGATGGCATAGGAAATGAAAACACAATAATTCAACTTGTGGATTGAAAGATTATAATGTTTGGTCATGAGGGTGTTAAAACTGCAAAAGTGATTTGAAATCTTTCAATCCTCTTTTCACATGTCAAATCTAAAAAGTTTGTCACCAAAAAAATATGAGGTTAAATGGCCTAACAAGCATAACCCCAAATGAATCAATTTATGGCTTCTAAAAAATCCACTATACAATTTTTTAAAATGAATTTTTGATGGGATTTTGTCTTCAAGATCTAGTGTATTTGAGGCTCATGTCTAAGAGCCCTCAACAATCTCTATAGAAAGTCAGGATTGCAATGGACACTCTTGTACAAAATATTGAACAAAAAAATCATAATCAATCCACTACAAGAGAAAGGGGTGTTTTAAGTATAGTCCTAGTAGTATAGTATTTTAAGTAATGACCTTTAAGTAAGGTTTTCAGTAAAATTTTACTGAAAAGATAGTCTTTTTAGTAAAATTTTACTGAAAACCTTACTTAAAGGTCATTACTTAAAAGACTATACTACTAGGACTATACTTAAAACACCCTTTTCTCTTGTAGTGATCATTTTCAAAATCAGATTGTTGATGCTAGAACTYGTCTTCAAAAAGAATTCTTTGAAAATATAAGCTACTAAAAATAGCATCTTCATTAGGTATTATTTAATTTCAAAATATGATTGACACCCAAATTTGATGCCTGACCTTGGGCATTTAGGGGTTAACACAATTGATGAATCATGGCTTTTGAATTGATGAATCAATGAACTTGACATCCACTTGTAACCCTTGCCAGCTCTGCAACCACACAAGTTCAATAGTTACCAAGGAACAATGGTGTGAACACCTATCAGTAAATTCACATACCATTGCAGCTAACAACGTGTGCTACCGGCCTCTTGCCATGTGAGCTGGGCGGGCTAAGCTCCCTGGGGAAACTACAGTGTCAACAAAAATCTAAATTGTAGTGCTATGTGTACCCTATGGGTGGGGGCGGAGGGCCAAAGATCCAATAAAAATTTCACACGTAGTGATTCCCTTCAAGTTGACCAATCTCCACCAATGGGCTTGTCCATTGATATCAATGAACCTTAAAATCCTACTACCAAAGCTAACAAGACAATCGATGTTCACTTCTTGTCTTCTAATTCTTTTTTTGCCCACCCAACTCACATGGCATGAGGCCCCTAAGTCCATGTGTGCATATACCTTAACCCTTGAACGTCGAGGCAGACATTTTGCAAATCAAATTGTATAGCAAAGAAATGCAACTATTCATCCACAAAATTAGGGGTATAAAGGGAAGATCTTCTACAGTACTTTGAATTCCAATGAGTACTTTATTTTTTTTTTCAAACTAGTGATTCTCAAAGTATCAAAATTGATGATTCACTTCTTGTCTCCAATCCGTCCTTAACCCCTTGAGCGCCCGAGCGCCTCAAATATGGCACCTCCAAATTGAAAGTTCTCCTTGTTTGACTATTATAATATTTTCAATGGTATAGTCAAAGGACGTGTCCTTTTCACTCTAGCTCTAGACTTGTCTCCACTACCAATTGATACGGCCAATTTATGTGGATCTCTTTTTAAATGATAGTTTGATGGGAATGAATTGAGAAGGATCTGGATTTTAGGAAACATGAGCTGGGCGCTCAGGGTCAAGGTACGTTACTGAAGTTTTGTGAGGAATGTTCAGGAAGAGTCTATGCACCGCGGCCACCGCCTACAGGGCTCCTTGACTTGGTCCAAGCAATCAGTAGCACACTCCGCAAAGCTGAACTTTTTGAGGATAGCTTTTCTGAAAGGGAGAAATTTACAACTGAACCGCTTGTGGTCAGTCAGTTTTGAAATGCCTGGCCTGCCTCAAGTTGTTTGGCCCGGGAACGCGGAGAGCACCTCACACTGGAATGTCACACGTAGGTACAAAACATTTTTTTCTTTTTCGCATTTTTGCATATTTTGCATTTTTTATGAAGTGCTTAACCYCTGAAGTCCATTCAAAACTGCCATTTCTAATGCAAGGTGCAAAGCTTTCAAAATTTTCAATTTTTTTGCATATCTAACCGTAGGATCTTGCACTAGGCTACTATATAAATGTGTATGAAATTTTTTCACAAACTTTGATTGCATAGATTGTAAGATATCTGCGTTTAAAGTGAAAAAAACAAGCTCTTTTAGAGCTTCACTAGAATCGGTCGCAAGTGCCGCGCTTCTTCAGTTCGAGTTAGTCTTGCTTCACCTCTACATCTTGATTGTGTTGAGGCGCATTTGAATTTGGTGTGAAGGRCAAGAWTTTTGAGCCGTGTGGGAATTTCACAGTCATATCGTTGCCTTCAGAATACGGGTTGATAATCTTGGACTTCAGCTGAGATACTTAACCAGCAAACGAAATACATTTTCATCATTGATGCTAGAACTGAAATCTTTCTCTTTCAGAGTCAGAACTGATTGAACTTGTCCTTCCATATCTTTCTAGTATATGATCAAATCGTACACGATTCATTAGTTCTTACGTAGCTCTCGCTGCCTACAGAATACAGTTCCCATGGGCAGTTCTAATTCATCTTCACGTAGCWGCCAATTGCATTACGGAGTATAGAACTCTCAGAGCGACTGTGTATTCGAGACAAGGCCACGCCAGGCCGGCACATCTTGTAACACTTTCTTCATTCCATCCAGTACGATGTTGTAGACAGGTTTTCTGAGCTTGACAGGATACATCTGCCTTGGTTGAAACTCTTGTTTATTGCAGATGCAACGAAAGAGGAGAAGGTGGAGAATGGAGAAGCCGTGTACGTCCCACGCGACGAGTCCTTCGAGCCCATCAAACAAACGAACTTCGCCGCCAACCAGCTCCGAGGCCTGGTGCACAAAGTGGTCCCCTCCATTCGAGATTACTTCGACGCCACCCCAGGGGAGTTCGATACTCTTCGGGACATCGAGGGGCTGTACCAGGAAGGCATTGAAATGCCAGGGAATGAGAATGCCATCCCTGAGTTTGTGAAGGGKCTGGGAGGGGAGGAGATGTCGCGGGAGCGCAATCGGTTTCTCGATGGCCTTCCCATCCCCGACTACTACCGGGAGTTGATTCGGTCGAGTACCACGCCCACGAGTTTGCTCAAGTATCCGTTACCAAGGATTCTTTCTAAGGATCGGTTGGCGTGGGTGCGGGATGACGAGTTYGCTAGACAAGCTTTGGCGGGGGTGAATCCTATTGTGATTTCGTGCCTCGAGGTGAGCSACTCTAGGCAACGGATTTTCGTATGTTGTGTGTTTTTTCAAACGGTGATTTCCAATTGAGAGTTTAGGCTCATCTCTCAAACCGGTGTTTTGAGCGAGTCCTCGTTGGAAATGGTCCGAAAAATGAGCTTCGAATGAGTTATTGAACACCTCTTAACTCAGAATAGCGACATCACGACAAGCAGTCGGAGGATGTGTGGTCAATTCTACCCAGAGAGTTACCAAGCGATTTGTGCATTTTGCTTTCTTGCTCAGTTCTCTTTCTTGCTCAAATTTAGGTCATGTTACAGGTCAAATCTTGTGGGTGATATCTTGTTGGAATGCTACTGGAACTATCCATCTAATGAGCTACAACGCAATTCCTAAACTATTGAGATCGAAGCGAACGATTGAGTATGCGAATGATTCTCTGTTGCAGGAGTTTCCACCTCGAAGTGCACTGAATCCCGAGGAGTACGGTTCCCAGGAGTCCGCTATCAAGGCCGAGCACATYGAGACATTCCTGGACGGGCTCACAGTCGCTGAGGCTGTGGAGGCAAAGAGACTGTTCATCGTGGATTACCACGACGTGTTCCTGCCGTATGTGGCCAAAATCAATGCCTTGGAGGGCCGGAAGATATATGCGACGCGCACGTTGTTTTTCTTGCAACAGGATGAGGTGGTAAAGCCTGTGGCAATTGARCTGAGTTTGCCACCGCCTGCACCTGGTGCCAACGGTAGCAAGCGGGTTTTCACGCCCGGGAAAGAGGCCACCAGTTTCTGGCTATGGCAACTTGCCAAGCTGCACGTCTGCGCTAACGACTCTGGTTACCACCAACTCGTCAGTCACTGGTTAGCGTGCTCCTCCGTCCTCCTGCAGCTGCCATTCACATTCCTCTGATTGAAGCCCAAAATTTCCTGCCATGTTTTTCTTAGCACTTTTGAGTGGGTCCAGTGGAACCTTTCTTTTGCTCATTTTTAATTTAATTTTGACCAACATATGCAATGTTCTTCACTGTTTTTTGTGATATACATTTGGTCTTGTCTGAATTTGTATGATCAATCAGATCGGTCACTTTAAAACCTTGACTCCTTGGTCTTTTCATTGGTCAAAGAAACAAGAAGCCGAATTTGGACCCAATGTGTGCTTTATCATTTTTGAGTGGGTCATATGCGTGGGGTTTTTTCTTGTGTTAGGTTTTGTTTCATCTTTGTTTTTACTAGGAATGGGGGCCAAGCAGAGGCAATGTTCTTCACTGGTTCACAAAGTTTGACCACAGCTGAATCTATCGTCTTATTCTCGCAATATGATCAATCATATTAGTCATTTTACAAATATGAAATCTCAGTCCTTTGTGAGAATTTCTTGAATTGTGAGAATGGCTTCTGTGATCTCGGCAGGTTACGCACTCACGCCTGCACGGAGCCCTACATCATTGCGACGTACAGGCAGCTGAGCGCGCTGCACCCGATAGCGAAGCTCCTCCACCCGCACTTCCGGTACACCATGGAAATCAACGCCGCTGCAAGGCAGAACCTTGTTGCGGCGGGCGGCGTAATTGAGAGCACCTTCACTCCGGGCAAGTACTCTATGGAGATGAGCGCTCTGGTGTATAAGCTCTTCTGGCGGTTCGACAAAGAGTCTTTACCTGAAGATCTCATCCGGAGGTATGCACTCACTCAAACTCACTCACTCACTCTCAGCCATTCGGAAATCATGTCTCATTCAGTAAAGTCTACCCAGGGAGAGGTGTTACTTCCGTCTAGGCTTTCTGCCTATGTCATGTGTGCTTTAGGGTTAGGCTAGGGTTTTAGGGTTCACTTAGATACCTGTTCAAGAAGAAACTATTGAAGTGGACATTAAGAGACTTTTCAAATTTTCAGTGGAATTCTGTTAATAGACTTTTGCAGAATTTATGAGTATTTCTGTTGTTGAGGGGAATTCGTATACGATGGGCATTGTGAGCCTTGCACTCATGGGGGCAGTTACTTACTAGGGACCGCCTCCTCTGTACGTAACACTGACCTGCCAAAAAGACTGCTACCGAGTCTGCCCCTCTTTGTATGAGGAAAGGGGGAGGTGGGCAGCAGTCTTCTTGGTAGGACACTGTACTCTACAGTACAATTTCCTCAGGTCACGGAGCTTATATACCTAAGGAAACTGCGTATCAGAGTATAGACAGTAAAAATACGGTACCGGTAAGTCTCTTCAAGATTTACACCATTCATTCTGTTTAGCTCATTCATGGTTTAATGTGAAGCCCTAATAGAATGAAAGAAAGACTAAATAGAATATGGTGAGTGTATTTAATGACTACTCATATGCAACGTGCGATGCTTACTAGTTCACCCACAAACGCATCTAAGATGAAAATTTAGTTCAGACTTTTGTCACTCGTTCAATGCTGGTGATCGTTTTACACTATAACCATGTTGAGTAACATGCTGGTGAGCGATTCGTCTCTTTGTTATTGCGATTTTTCATCAGAGATTAGGCCCATTTTAGCCCTCAGGGCACATATAATGGAAACAGCATGATGATCATCGACTAAATATTTCATAGTAAATTCAAAGTTTGACAAAAAAAAAATCTGAAAATTTTATGACTAGTTAAAGACATGTAATTTGAGAAATTAACAAAAAAAAATTAAAAATCATTCATATATTGGAATAGTGGCAAAACGGAAACTATACAGTGAAGTTTGAAGTCTGGCTACTGGTACATGGTCATAGGCTGCATTGTTACAAGGTTAGTGCTGGATGGGGCTTACCTGGTGATGAACTGAACGACCTTGAGTATTTTCGTACGATTTTGATGTTTTCGTAAATCTGACAGACGGACTTCATTCAATTACCAAGGAAAAGACTGTATTRCAAATCTGCTTGAATTTTAGGGTTTCTGTTGCAATGGTAGACACTTGCCTGCCAGATTGAGTTCTCTATAGGAAGAAATACTGCGTACTGGAACCACCTGAGGCGRGAGGAAGTCTATGGTTGGACTGAAGATGATCTGCCTCTCGTGAGGAATGGTGGGCAACCTCGGCCATTACAATATATATTTGCTCATTCATGTGGCCTGGAGAGGTGTTCCTGGACTGGCAGATAAGAGCAACCTCTAGTATGAGGCGATCATAACAGATCGAAGAGCTCCAGGGATGCCAAGAGGCGCAAGCCGGAAATTCTCAGACTTCCTCGAACTCTATTYCTGCTCACAAGCTTCAAGGAAACCAACAGACTCGATCGCAGTACGACATCGAACCCTGCAGAATTGTTTGACCCTCGATCCAACCACACGCCGTTGAGAATAATGGCGCTGACAAAGATAGTGTTGCAGAAGCGTCTGAATCAATCGAAAAAGGGTTCTTATCCTATCATCTCARAAATGCACTTGTCACAATTTGTACATATGCATGTATGTACCGAGCCCTCACTCCTGGTTTCATTTTTTGAGTACCAATAAGTGCGAAGATTGAGCAACTGATGCCGTAAACAAGTAAAGAATTTWATGTGGAGATTAAGTCATGTTCAAAAGACTCCTTACTGGACTTCATGAGAAGACTTGACCCTCCCGTAATCTGCTGGACGTTGCTTTTCGCATCTCGTCCTTCACTTTCTTCCTCTCCTTATGGCTGGGCAGTCTCCACATCTCAGCTTCTCAGCTTCCTGATACAGATACACATCAACCTAAATAAGAATTCCGGAGTATGTTCACCTAATCCATTTCCAAAATTCTTCAGAAAAATGTTGCTCCAATTAACTATGTATTCACAGACGATTAGACTCATCGCGAGAGCTGGAAGTGGAATTCCTTGATGTGTTTTACGAGTCATAAATCTTGTTATGGAGACCTATCTCGGAAATTGAAATTAGTGATCTCATGGAGATTTCCAAGTCATTTTACTAAGTCCATCTCAAAATTCTTCCAAGAGCTTTGCTCCTCCATTGCCGATGGCAACAATGTACACAGAGAGCGTTAGACTCRTCGCGAGAGCTGGAAGCACTTCCTTGCTTGAGCCAAATTTCTGTGACATAAACTCTYGCTGTCCCGGAAATCAAAAGAGATGATTGCATSGAGAGTTACARCACTTCTCCAGCATTGCTCCATCAAGACTCCTTGTTTTAGWGGGATATGGTAGACTCATCGCGAGAGCGGGAAGCTTTTCCATTCGTGAGTCAAGTAYATATATGCTTCATAAATTTCTCATATGGAGAACAATCCCAGAAATCGAAGGAAGTGATAGCATTGTGAATTATAATACTCCTCTTGCAATGGCTCATGAAGACTCTTCGAATTGTAGACTTGTAGAGCTATCTCAATGAGAGCGAAGTCACAACACCGACCGAAGTAACAGTGCGAGCACCATGGATTACTACACTTGGAATCCAGGCCCAGGGACATACAAACCGAAGATTGGCTTAACCACGACACAAGGGGCAATCTACTCGCTCGGCACCAAATTAGAGACAAAAGATGGCGACAACCTGCCAGGCCCGGGCACGTACAACGCCGGCATTGTCGATCGAAGGGAACCAGCGTTCTCCATTCAAGGACGAAATGACTTATCATTAGTCGATGGCAAGCCCGGSGCAGGGACCTACAATCCCAGCATCAAGCTTACGATGCGGGAAGAGCCGCAATTCACCCTCGGTCCCAAGATTGATACCTCTTTTGAGACCAGCAATCCTGGCCCGGCAACTTACAAACCTAAAAGAGTCGGCCAGAAACCTGCATTCACTCTCGGCAAACGCTTCACCGCCGAAATCGACCAGAACATTCCAGGACCAGGCACGTACCAGCGACCCTACGTGAATTGGTACAAGCCCGGCTTCACACTCGGCAAGCGCTTCCCCGCCTGGTACAGACATTTGCAATTGTATGTCCGGACGAGCCACATTGTGTAAATTAGGCACTCGTTCTCTGGCCGGTTCTCTGGCCGGTTCTCTGTCGGTAAGGTTTGCAATCGATACTATTGGTGGCGACCTTCGGCTACTCTTGCTATTGATAGAGCATCTCCAGTCTTGCACTGGGAGAGCCCCTGGCGGGCCCAGTGTTGAGCCCGCCTTCCAAAACGTCCCCCACAACATACCCGGAATATCAAAATAACATCTCGGCCCCAACCAAATAACTTATCAACTCGGAATCCTCGAGGACGTGTTGACCTCTTTGTTGAGCTTGGATTCTCCTTGTCTTATCATGTTTTTGTCTCCCTTGTAGAATAGTCTGACAACTATTGCAACTCCCCATCACAAGAGAAAGGGGTGTTTTAAGTATAGTCCTAGAGATAAGATTTTAAGTAATGACCTATAAGGAGTCTTTTAAGTAAGAATTTACTAAAAACACATGTCTTTTAAGTAAAATTTTAGTAAATAGGTAATAAGTGGCATTTGTATGTGGGTGTTTTCACAATACTCATGAAACAAAAGGTACAATTGTGAATTGCCATATTAGCTCATGAATGAGTTCATATTATTGTCAAGCTAAAAATATAGAGCACTTAATGGAGTGCATGAAGCTCTTAGTGATAGTAGCCAATGAATTGAAGGAGAATTTGTTTAGATGAATTTCTTGAACTCACTGATTGATTAGAAAGTCTGAAGCAATTAAAGATGTCTTCCCATCTGTATGGCTCAATTCTTGAATACTAGGCATACTTATTTAAGAATGGCACGAGCATCTGAAGAATGTCATTGATCATTTCTTGAACTCATTTGCTCTATTAATAACCTTGTCAGCATTCATTATAGGTTTGGTCTCTAAGCATGAATAGAGACCTATGGTGCTAGCACTTTTAACCCTTCAAGGTTTTTGACTATGTTTTCACCAAAAACACTCCAAAATTGCCATTTCTAGTACAAGTACCAAATTTTAGAGAAAAAGAATTGTTAGACTCATGTAACCATAGGATCTTGTAATAAGTTAGTTTGCAAAGTTTTGGAAAAAATTTAAGAAATTTCTACCATGTAGATTGGAAGATAGTAGCGTTTGAATTGATATAAATCCATTTTTTGGCCCTACAAAAACCCGGCAGCTACACTTTGCAAGGTCACATTTATATGAATAAATGTCCAAATTGGTTTTAATTGTTTGGATTGATTCTTCAAGGCAAGTTGTCTACATACTTGTAAAAAATTCATATAATTTGGTATTGTACAGCATATATTAAAAAATAGTAAAGAAAAAAAAATAGAGAATGAGTCAAAACACGAAACTGTTGATAATTTAGTTGTTGAATAAAAAAATCCCAATCCCTATGGTTTTAATGTTGTAAAAAACAATATGTACACCAAATGTTTTCAATTCTTTTCAAAATTATTGAAAATTGAATTAAATAAAGGACTTCTAAGTTTATTTTAGAATAGAGATTTTGTAACAACTTGCAAACTAAATCTCCTCATAATTTTCATCTCATTAATCAAAATGGAAGGATTATTTTAAAGCTTTCTACGTATATACAAATTTAGAAAATCAATTTCAAATTTTCATTTATTAACCCCTAAAGGACGCACTTCTCAACAAACAAGATGGTTTTAAGATCATTCTTTCAGTGAAATCTCTTCACCATAAAGTCTTCCCAAATTTCCAATTTTTAGTTTTAAAAAAAATTGTTTTTCCTATTTTTTAAAATTAAAAAATCAAAGTACCTATTTTCATGAGATTTTTCACTTTTCTAGTTCTCCTACTTAGAAAATTTTTCTATGCTTTTCCTTCCTAGGGTACCTTCTTCTTGAAGGAGTATGCATTAAACATATTTTTAAATTTTTTTTCTAATTTTTTTTCTAATTATACAATACTCTCGAAAAAATCAGCAGTACTGTGCAAAACGCTACCAAAACCGGTCGGTCTTTCTTGCAATGACCCTCCATTCTATTTATTGTTCTTATGAATTTATTATTTTGGAAGTCTTCCTTTTTTATAACATTGAATTCTGAAAAGCACAAATGAGCTCTTAAAGACTGTCATTTATTCAATGTTACAAGCATCCAATGTAGCATGATTGAATGTATGAAAAGATAATGAAATTATTTCTCCACACATTGAAATGTACGCTCTTAATCCTAAACCCTAAACTCTAAATCTTCTATCCTAAACTAACTTGAACCTTACATCAATTATCCAAAACATTGGTGTGATGTGAATAATATATAATTTGACCTTCAATTTCTTTTAGTGTAATTATCAAAATGCACTACATATGTAAATGTCATTGACTCATTGATTTATCTTTTCAACGTTTTTTAAAGTTTAAGGCATCAACTGTTAAGCATGCGACATTGTACAAAAATAAAACATATAATTATAACCTAAACTATTTCTTTAAGTTTTGTTGTAAAATGCATCAATAGTGCAAAATATCAAGGTATGCATAGTACAAGCAATTGTATCATTTCATTATTCTATTAGAAGATGTTGCTAAAAATGCTCTAAGCACTTTAATCAATTTAATGTGATTTAACGTAGTATATTAAACATTAAGATTAAATATATCATTCATACAACAAAAATTTAATTGAAGTTATTATCCTACACCCTTATAACTATATGTACATCTTACATTGTAAACACTAAACAATCAACAATATATCTCATACCCAAAAAATTGGTGCTTTGGTAATAAAGAATGTAATTGACCTTTTAATACGATGACCTCTCATGTACAACAATTTATCATTTATGAACCTCATATGTACTTTTGTAATTTATTTTTATAGCAAAAATAATATGCTATAATTCATCTTCCTGTTGTACACAAATGTGAAACTTATATTTAGTAATTTGAGGGTTTTTTTGAAATGTGGGCTCGGCCACATGGTGCATGCCAAATGCAAAGGATTAATATTATTATACTTCAATTGTGTAAATAATTTCATCATTTTTTTTCCCTTACACCCCATTTTTTTTCTTAATTACGCCCCATTTTTTCCTTACAACCTTTTTTTTCCCCTTACACCCCATTTTTGTTTCTTAATTACATCCCATATTTTAATGAATTCCCAATTTCTGTTTATGGTGACCATTATNATTGACCTTTCAATACGATGATCTCTCATGTACAACAATTTATCATTTATGGACCTCATATGTACTTTTGTAATTTATCTTTATAGCAAAAATAATATGCTATAATTCATCTTCCTGTTGTACACAAATGTGAAACCTATATTTAGTAATTTGAGGGTTTTTTTTTAAATGTGGGCTCGGCCACATGGTGCATGCCAAAGGCAAAGGATTAATATTATTATACTTCAATTGTGTAAAGAATTTCATTAGATGGAGTTGCATTGTAAAAATACAAAGTCATCTATGTTCGCATGAACCTTCATTGTTGCCTATAGACAAAACTTTATAGGAAAAATGGACCTATTAGGAGCCCTTTATTAGAAAAAAAATATAAATTAAATTAAATTGAAAGTTAAAATGTATGTAATAGTGTAAATAGGGATATTCTAGTAGAATGGATGAAAAATAAAACTAAGTAATTTGAATGAATGAGGTGTGATTTTTAGTCACACCTCTTCGCAAAAGTGGTGACCGTTCATTTTCAAGATTATGAATAGTTTTAAGAAAATGAACACTACGGCATTATAAGACCTAAATTTTTTATTTATATATATTATTGTTTTTGCATTGTATCATGTTATGTGAGAATTTATATGTGATTGTGAGAAATATAATTAATTATTATAAGAAATTGAGTGAATTGTGTAAATCCTATCACATATTGCCGTTGTGTATTTGGGTAAGTTTTGTGAAAATCTTAAGTGTAAGCGTGCAGAGAGTTAGACTTGAAATTCTAGGATGGACAAATTGTTCAAGAATTTTTCAAAAACAAACAAACAGAAGCTCAAAATCCTAACAACCTAATTTAGATTGACAAGAATTGGCATTTGAAAATTGCAATCAATTAGACGGCCAAGTTGATCCATAGGTTCAAAGCAGGAGCAGAAAGGCATCCTTGACGCTGTAGTGGAACAAGAGAAGTCAGCACCAAGCTTGTAGCCGTATTTAGAATTGGATTTAGAATTTTTTTCAAACAATTCAGAGTTCGAAATTGCACTCGTGTTTAGGGATTACATAGTGTGTGATCCCTTGCAACCAATTTCAGAAATTTGGAAAGAATTGTAATGCGTTGATTGAGAATTTTGAAAGAATTTGTTGCAAGAATTGTGCACCTAACTGGTTTAATTCCACATTGAAGCATCAAATTTCATAGCTTGCTCAAATTTGATAGCTTGGAGTGTGTGTGAAGATCAAATTGATTGATTGAAAAAGAATCATAAACAAGTTTTGGTGAATTTGGATAAATTGCTCAACTTTTACAATCGAGATAAGATCAAGTCAGTAGCAAGATCAAGTGAGCAGCAACATACCAAAATGAAAATTTTGAAACCATGATTGTAAATTTATCAAGGCAATTCACTTACTGAGCCTCATTCAATCCAAACAAGATTCGATCTGCCGAATTTATTTTGGAGTAAAGCACTGTGAGCCTTCGAGATTCGGAGAGCTGTGAAACCCAATTAGGAATTTGATTCCATGGTAAAAAGGTCTGGCACATGGCCATAGGATTAAATTGCGTGGTCATAGGATCCAGTCCAAGGTTTTAGGCCTCACTAGAAGAAATCCTTATTGCTCTCAACAAAATCTACATGATATTTTTGTTTACTGTAACTTAAAAACATCAATGTCAACACAAAATTTGTGTTGACATTGATGTTTTTATGTTACAGTAAACAAAAACATCATGTAGATTTTGTTGAGAGTAACAAGGATTTCATTGTTACTACGCCTGTAGGACTAATTTTCATTGTTTTAAGCCTATATCTATTTATTGCATGTTTTAATTGTGATTTTGAATGATTATAGGACTGGTCCTACATGGACTTAAGTCCTTTGGTTGATTTCTATGAAATTTAAGCATTTGGTTTTGGAGTTTATATGGTTGGATAAATTGTAATTTGTTCCAATGATTTATATGTGAATTTAGTAAAATAATTGTGAGCTTCCATTTTGTCACTTCGGACTCACTATTCTGCCAAGAGGAGACGGAGCGGGGAGGGGGGGAAACCACGGCCCTATCGGGAGCGGCGTGGTGGGCTCGGGTGGTCGATAGGAGGAGGTCATGTTTCTTGTGATGGACGTGAGCACCATGCGACGCATGGAACTGCAATTGCAGCAGCTGCAAGAGGCATTGAAAGTGGCGCGCACCAATGCGACCCCCCTGTCTACGGAGGGAGCTGGGCCCTCGTTGCCTGCGCTGCCCACGGTGGAAGTGAGCCGGGGCGCGGGAGCTCCGGGGAGTCGGCCGGTGGTGAGTCTTAAACCGACGAACTCTCGTGTCGTCCGTGAATGAGTTTTGTACACGGTGAATGTGGGGACCCTCGGGGAGGGGTTTTATGGTGGTGTGCTTGGTTGTTTGCTGCGTCGGGTCGTCCTAGCGCAGGAACTATGGCAACATTTCAATTTCCCATGGCTCGTTGGAATGCACGGATTCGTGTGTTGGCTTGACAATTCTTTTCATTTCGAGCTGGTAGAAAGGGACTATGGGAGCCGGAGATGGGAGGAGGGAGGACCCTAGACGAATGGTAATTCTTGGACGACGGAACTTCTTGAACCCCGCGTTTGGTAGGGTCCGTTTGTCGTGCTGAATCGAATGGACTGTGGAGGGCGAATTTTGGAGACGAGTAGGTTGTCTCAGTGTAGGGGTTTGGGGTGGAGGGAGAGTACAGCAAGTTTGTAGACATAAATTTCTCTGAACGCCCCGTGAACATACGTCGCTCACGCTCTCTCACGTGGCCGTGGATGTGGTGTCGGAAGGGAGTCCCTTTCTTACCTCCGGTGGTTTCGCACGTTTTCTGTATTGTGGTCGTAGATGATGAATCCGACGCAGGACGAACACATGTTTTGCCGAAGTTGTGGACAGAGGGCAGGAAGTCAAGCGAGGCATTTGTCTTTGAAGAAGCGCTTCACGGCAGAGGACGTTGAGAAGAGCTGTCCCCTCTAAGGTTTCCATTTAGAAATGGCTTCCCATCTGTTTTGGGAATGCAAGTTCTCGACCCAGATTCAGACTAGATTCGACCTTTTTAGCAACCCTTGTAGTGTTCCCCGGATTCGTCATTTCATGGATGTTATTCTAGGTAGGATTAGTCTGCAAGCTAGTGGTAGGCTCGACACTTGTACGTATGATTCCCACCCTTGGGATATTTTTAGTTCTTTCATGGTTCGGCACACTTGGGTCAACAGGTGTGACACTCGCTACGGCATCCTGGACTTCGGCGTGAACAAGGTCGTGAAAGCGGCTTGGTCCTCCACGACTCATACTGGCATGTCCGTTCGCCAAGATTTTAGGGTTTTTTGGATCCATAACTTTGAGAAGCAGGCGGTTATCCAATCTGCTTTCGATTCTCTCTGGTCCCCGATTTCTTATCACCCGGGACTTTATCTCTGGCATTTCACCATCCCTCGGGAGCTTGACTTGTAATTTGTTTTCGCTTCATGTGAAGGAGCCTCGTGCCTCCGCCCAGTCGTTTGCGACTTTCGCAGCGGAGGACGTTGATAGCATAGAGGGATTCGCAGAAGTCGCGTCGGATGGGCGTTGGAAATCGAGGAATAAAGGGACGGGGACGGTGGACTTTTAAGGATTTCCATGTGACACGCGCGATTTCGAGAGGAACTCATTGGCGCTGTGGTGTGTGTGTGTGTGTGCGTGTGTGGGGTCGCAGGTGAGTGCAACGGACGATGAAACTCCAATTAGTGCATTTCTTCATCTGGCACGAGCATAGAGAAGATCCCAAGCTCAGCGGCGGTGAATTGGAGGACTCGGTACGTGGCACCCTGGGTGTGATAGATTTTCCGTTGGCGATGAAGTGCCCGGTGTTGTGTTCGAGCTTCCTATCACTTCTGTTGTGCAGCTGCCGGGGGCATTCTCTCGGAACTTTTGGGAAGATGCCCATCCGTGTGCCGTTGTGGAAGGTCATGATGTAGAAGTGTAGGGGAAGGTGAGAACATGAGTACGAGATTGTAGGAGTAGTGTACATGCACAAGTCGAAGTGCAGCTCCGGTTGTGGACAATGATGAAGACCGAGAACGGAATCATCCGTTGTTGTCATTTCCAAAAGTATATGTAAATAAAAGTGCTACCATGATACTTTGGGGGATGTTGAGGTGGATGGAGGGAAATAGGAGCGGTGATCTT
>VACF01000175.1:0-84211 GCA_006891605.1 Pleurozium schreberi
AAAATTTCTATGTTGCCAAAAAATGTAGCTTAGTCTTTTGGGGATTAATTGAAATCTAAATACACATTTAGAAGAAGCCTCTCCAAATAGAATTAAAAAATATTTAAAAAATTAAAAAATTATTTTTTCCAAAAATTATTATTACTATTATTATTTAACATGGAGGTTGCTTTGCCATGTCAACCTGCTACTGTGGCCAAGTTCCCACACTCTTTGAACTCGGGGAGATCACTCCTTATAATTTAAAGTATACACCTCAGTTAAGAGGTTATTTGATGTAGGGCTATTTACCTTGATTGTTGTATTTAAGATGACCTTATTTTTACATTAAAAAAATAGTACGAGCATATTTCCAATACCCTATAATTTTTCATAAATTATTTAAATGTTTCTTTTATAGTTGGGCTAGTTTACATCTAAAACTTATATGTCCAATTTTTTTCATATACATACACAATATACACTATAAGACCAATGTCTTACATTTATACTTAATTTTTTTGATATATGAGGTGCTAGTTCCATAATACAATTTCACATAATAATAAATAAGCATGTGCAATTCAACCCTAACTTTGGATACATTCAAACCAAGTACGAAGACCTGTCATTGTTTTAAGTTGATTGTTCTTTGAATGTTTGTCATTGTCATTGTTTTAAGACTTCACACAATATCAAAAATGTTAAAAAAGCAGTAACATGAATCTTCCAAAAGCAATATCATTAATCTAATAACCAAAGCAAGTCCTATTAGCCTTGTACTCAAACACAACACCAATAAAACAGTGAGATAGCTAGTCTAAAGTCCTCACTAACCCTATGCCCGACAGGAGTGAAGGTACCTCCAAACCTAAAACATTTCTTTAATGGATCTTTATAGGAAGAAAATCCTTTGTCATACCGTAGTACCTTATTAGATTCGGCAGTGGTTGCCGAATAATTAATTAAATTTAAAATTTTCACTTAGGCAAAAAAAAAGGATTTACTGAAATTTTCATCTTATAACATAGTTAAATTTTGCCACATTCGGCAGCTGCACTATTGTACCGTAACAAGAAGTGTTACAAAAATGATGGTTTTTCTTCCACTCCTTGTATCAAAATATGATTATTTTTTCCCACTCTTTATGGTACAAGGCTGTTGAGTTGTACACAACAATGATAGTTCTTGGCTCCTTGTTACAACTAGATTTTTGGGAGTATCTTTTAGAGTTGTCTATCTTCATTGTTCATTCTTCTCTCTTGTTTGTTGCAATATCGTGCTCTTTTATGTAGAAGTAGCAACATTTCTTATAGAATAATGATGGCAACCAAAAAACAGGCCTCATTAATGGCGCATTTTTCAATTGTTTCAACTGAGGAGAGAAACTTGGCAATTGAAAAGGAATTCGTGAGACACCATCGCATACGTGAGACACCATCTTCATCATTTCTTCCAGTGCCTATACGACCTGTTGGTAGGCCTCGAAAGCCACAGATTGCAATAGATTTACAGCCAATGGAGCAACATCGAATAAAAAGAGAGGACGACAACATCAATGGAACTGCAAAGAGAGTAAAGAGGAGGGGCGAATATACAAATTGGTTTCAGCCAACACTTTGGCCACCCATTTTTTCTGCAATGAAAAGGTTCAAAAATCCTAGAGAAACTCTCTCTTTCCTCAAACTTTCTTATAGATCTCCAGGTCTACCTAGTCCATATGAAAAATTGTCAAGAGGTAGTTTGTGGACATGGTTTACAGCTAAATGAGAGTTGCGAGAGAAATACATACATGCTGCCGAAAGTGGGACAGCAATGAAGCTCAGTCAACAACATGAGGGGGAGCTAGAAAACTATCCCCAAGTGCGAGATGAACTAATCACCATGTTGCAAAAAATGAGGGAAGCAGGACAAGCTCTTTGCACTACTACTATACAACCTATTCTTCGTGGCATGATTGAAGCAAAAGCTCTTGAATTGATAAGAGAAGGACCTGGGGGATTTGTTGTTACAAGAGAGTGGACAAGGCAATTCATGAAACATTTCATGAATTGGTCATTTCAAGTGCCCACCATTGCTGCAAGCAAGCTTCCTTGAGATTGGGAAAGGCAAGGACGTGATATGGCTTACCGAGTTGCATATTTGGTGAAAGTTTATTCCATTCCCCCATCACTGGTACTCAATAGCGACCAAACATGTATCCATCTTGTCCCTACTGCTGGTGAAAGGACCTGGGAGCCAAAGGGAAATAAACATGTCCAAGTTTTAGGAATTGAGGACAAGCGCCAAATTACTATAGTGGTGACATCAAGTGCATTGGGAAATCTCCTCCCTCCCCAACTTGTTTTTACAGGATCAACAAATTGATGCTTACCTCCTCATATGAAAGAAGGGAAATTTGTAAAGCAAGTGGTTAGCATCTTACTCTCTATGATAACCATTGGTCAAAATTTGGACACCTCCAAGCAATTTGTTCAAGCTATATTGTTGCCATATCTACAAGCAAAGACTGAATTGTTAGGATTATCAAAAAATCAGAAGATGATTTGGATCATTGATTGTTGGAGTGTGCACAAGAGTAAGGCCTTTCTCATTTGGATGAAAGAGGAATATCCACAAATTTGCGTCATTTTCATTCCAGCAAATTGCACTAGCGAGCTCTAGCCTGCGGATGTCATCCTACAAAAACCACTAAAACATGCATTCAAAACACATTTCAACAAGTGGGCAGCTGCAACTATCAAGCTTCAAATTGAAGAGGGTCAAGATCCTAACGTTGATTTCAAGATGAGTAATTTAAAACCTCGCCTATGGAATTGGCTATATGCAGCATGGCATGAAGTGAGTGAAATGAAAGACACTATTGTCAAAGGGTGGGACAAAACAGGTATCACAAGAGCATTCTTACCTTATTTTCAACTTGAAGCAATGGAGGCCAATACATCTTCATCCTTATTTACAACTGACTTCAACATTGAGGAAAATACTACAACATCCAACAATGTTGAATTGGATCCTTCCTTGCCACTTTCCTCCATTATTGAAGATTGCCTTAAATCTGGAGCAACAACTACTGGTAGATCAGGTCTAGCAACAGGAAATAGAATGAGGCATTTTGCAAGAAACGTTCAAAGCTCAAAATAAATCTCAAAAGTAAGTTTTCAATGTTTCTCTTCTTTTGTGTAAGTGGTTTGTAGTTGTGTTTGTACCGTTGGAAATCGATATATGCTGAATTTTTTTTCTGGAATATAAGTCCTGCATTTTGAAATAGCTCCAATTTGTCAAATTTTTTTGTTAGTGGTGCAAATCTTGAAGACATATTCATCTTCTACAAGCTTCTACTTTATGAGGAAGAATATCAAACCATATAGCAAATGCAACAATATACTTCAATACTCCAACAAATGTTCACATTCAAGCCTAGATTAAAAATACTTTGGACTGCAACTTGGAAGATGATCTCTTTGTTTAGCATGGGCTGACTTTTCATGTGATGATCACATAGCATGTACAACTGAAATCACATTTCATATGATGATCTGCATAGCTTGTCAACATATGGCATAACATATCTATGTATTTGAATTAAAATGCAATTGAATAAAGCAGTTTTTTTTCTTGCTTTCCATTAGATATTCCCTGTAAAAAGATTAGGACTTGGAGCCCATTCTACTCTGATGACACAATTCTTCAGAAAGACTGACTATATATCCTAAAATTTCAATGCAGTAGGCTCTCATGAACTTAATCAACTGAAAAACAAAGGAGAAATTCATACGATCATGTATCAAAATAACTCAACACACAAATTAGGCATTTCAACATATGAATTGGTCAAAACTAAAGAGAATCAAGCATTGTAGCTATTTGCTCTAGAAATGATAGCTGGGTTTTAAGTAGGTATTAATGATTCATAGTCAAGATCCTGTAGGGGTTAAAATATTTCATTTCTGTAGGCTAAAATAACCCAAAATTGACTCCTTGTCATAATATCATCAATAATACAAAAGCAGATGATTTTTGTGTTAGTTCCCCCCTAAAATTCCATGAATATGTAATCACCAAAAACACTCTTATTGGCATTTTTAGTACAGCTACCAATTTTTTGGGAAAAAACAATGTTTGACCCATGTAACCATAGGATCTTGTAGAATGATGACTTGACAACATGTGGTAAAATTTCAGAAAATTTGACCACTTGGATTGTAAGACATAGATATTCACATTCACCAAAACCATTTTTTCAACCCTGCAAAAAAACGGGCAGTTGCACTTCACAAGATCTTTTTCCAATGAAAAAATGTTGAAAATGATCATTCTTCTTTGAATTCAGTTTCCTAAATAAGTTGGCTATATGCTTGAAAAAGTTCACATCATTTGGAATTGTACATTATATAGGAAAAAAATAGTAGGTAGAAAGAAGTAGAGAATGATTCAAAATACTAAATTGTTAAAAATTTAATTATGGAATTGAAAAATTCCAATCCGAGCAGTTGTAATGTTGTAATAAACAATCTACATCCTAGGTTTTTAATTTTCTCCTAAAACATTTAAAATTGAGTTAAACAAATGACTTCAATGTGTATTTTAGTAGAGAATCCAAAACTGTCTGCAAACTAAAATTCCTCATAACTTTCATTTTATTGATTGAAATGGAATGATTAAAGGCTTTCTATATTAATGAATATCCGAAAAACCAATTTTAGATTTTTATTTCTATAAAAGGTGATTTTTTCTAATCTACTCGGACTACCTAGTTACAAAAAAATAACATATTAGGTCATAACTTTTGACTCATATTTCCAAATGTCATGAAATTTAGTGCATATAAAAGATATTCCTTGCCCCCACCTTATGTTCAAATTTCAACCCAAAATATAAAAATTCCTAGTCATAGATACCTATCCAAAATTTCTATGTTGCCAAAAAATACATGCTTGTCCTTTAGTGGTTAACAATTACATCTTAGTCTTTGTTTAGGTTTAATAAATCTTCAAAAATTTTAAAACTATGATGTTGTATATTTGTTGAAATTGTAGTGGTGAAAGACGATGCAAAACTTCTTTTATTGCATGTTTGTAATATCTAATTGTTTTTTTTAATTCTTCAATTCAACTTCTTCTATGACTGGGAGATGTTGTGCAATYTGAAAATCCTAAAGGACCATGACTTTGTTTTTGGTCAAAAACCATTCAAAATTGACATTTCTATTGCAAGGAGCAAAACTTTTGGTTTTGGGCACACTATCTATAGGATCTTGCATTAGACAAGTATAAGAATTTCAAGAACTTTGAGCATATAGATTGCAAGATATTTGCATTTAAAGTAAATAAAACGAAGTTTTTGGCTCCTTCCGTGATTAGATTTTTGACTTCAAATATTTTAGCTTAAAATTTTTGTACTATAGATATCCAATTAAAAAAAAATGTGTTGAAGAATTGAGTTGAGAGTACGTGACAAAAAAATCAATTGAAAAACACTTACTTTTCATATCCAAAAAATTCGTTATATAAAAGCAAATGTGAGATGGAACAAAAAACTCAATCTTTGTTAGCTCTAAGATAGAACTAAAACACACCAATTGTGACATTCAATAAAATATTTCAAGGAAGCAAACTTGACATTATCAAACATTTTTTTGAGAATGGTGAAAATTACATTAAAAAATTCGTCCTACAAGTTGTCTTTTCTTGAAAATGCTAAGATTGTTTGGAAAACAAGATTTTTTTATAATTCTCTCATCATTAGTCTAAATAGAATGAATCAAATCTTTCCAAGTAGACAAGTATTTGTGCAAGAGATTTCATTTTTTCATTTTTTTTGTATTGTCCAACAATAGCCATTTGAACTTAGGTGGCACAACTTTTGCTTTCATGCACCAATTGAAATCAAAATTTATATTCACCAAAAGGTAATGTATTTTCCCATCTCCAAAAAAGGTATTTAGAAAATCATGTCAAAAATTGAGATCATAAGAACTTGCTTGAACTTTACACGGTCTCTTATCGGGATTCTTGGTCTTGTAGGAATTAAAGAGTGGGAAGTTGTACATCGTTTTGTGCCTCTATTTAACCTAGTAAAAAACCAAAAATGTGAAAGGTGGTCTATTCAAACTTCAAACATATATGGACGACTTCCATATAAAAATCAAGTACAAAACAATTTTTTTAAAGAGTGGTATCAACATCTCATTGATCATGTTTCCTCTATGAATCAGAAATAAATAATTAAAAATAAAAAGGTTACCTGAAGTTGCACATTCCTTAAATGTTGGATTCGTGGAATGATTTACTCTTCTTATTCTTCATGTGTCCAATGATGTAAAGTGTCACATTAATGTGACCTTGAACATGCTTTATTCAAAGAGGAAGATGTGTAAAGCTACTCCTCGGACACATGTTGTGTAAAAATTTCAAAGAAAAATAATGAAAACTCTATTCGTAGTGAGCTGCCCAAAATCGCTATGTTGCCAAAAAACGCAGTTTGGTCCTTTAGGGGTTAAGGTAGAACCACCCATAACCAAGTACTTAAGCAATTCTAGACATGATTTTTGTGTAGTGCAATACAAAGCAAATATTTTCAGAGGTGCAATAGTAGAAATGACAGGGATTGCAAAAACTTTGGTAGTTTTATCGCTTAATTTGAAATTTTTATGAATTTTCAAAGGCAAAAATTGTGCTATACCCATTGCCAATCTCTAGACTCTTCCAATTCTGATCACTCAAAAAAATACTTTTCCATTCATTGCTTCTTACTTTCTTGGAACACGTGTCGTGAACTTTTAGTCCAAACTTTGAAAAGGACAAAAAAATACATTATAGCCTTGGTTGGAAATACATCAATCTATAGGTTGGTTGTTGGACCTTGATCACCTATGGGTGGTTCTACCTTAACTCCACACCAATACTAAACTTTCACACCACATGTCATATAAGTCAACCTTGATTCTTTGGCTTTCTCTATTGTCTTTATATTTACAAATGAGATTTTAAGCTTATTTAGAATATATGTGATTTATATTTAATTATGTTAAATTTATATTATTCTAAATATCAATTCATAAAAGTCTATAACAAAAAAAGAGAGCGGGAAGCCATTCAATTTTTATGACTTATTGCATATATAATGATTTAATACACCATGACAAGAATTTGAAAATTATCTAATATCCTTTAAATCAAGTTGTTTTGTTTGTTTGTCACATTGAGATCTCCTCGACCGTGCATCCACGGATCGCGTGCTTGGTACCATCGGAAAGCTCCTAGCAAGGAGGGGTGCACGGGCTTGGTTTCGTGGCATTCCAACCTACAGGGTGAAAATTATTGAATTTTGAAGTTTTTAATGCATCCCAAAATTAGAAAATTACTTTTACTTTGATTTTAACTGTGGCACAGTACTGCTTCATTATGACWATTCMATCACAAACTGTCAACAATCAAAGAAACGTRTACAYAGCAWTGCCTTCCAAACAAACAAGCTTGAGACCCCAGAAATACAAATATGATTACAAAACAATGATTCTATTGTGTCATATATGAAAATATGATGTATTATCATAATATCATTGTGTGTAAAAACATTATGCATGACTCMTTACAATACCCCCAAAATTGAAAATTTGAGCTCATGAGGTTACTAAGAATATTAGCATATTGAGCTGCATTGCATGATTTACAAACTCGACCTCATCAACAAATACATAAGGTAAGCACACTTAATTGCAACCCCTACAACATATTGTGTATCCTAACTTCGTTTTAAAACCCAAATCATGTGGTTATCATTATTCACTTCTTCATGTGAAACAACTTGCATACCATAAGTAGGAGTCTTTGAAATCTAGGTGTACTTTGTGACACAATATATTAGTTGGGGATTGCAATTACGTGTAACTTAGTCACTATAACTATAAAGCATTGTTGTTCTCTGAACTTGCATCTGAGACTCCCCCCTCAAAGTTGGCAAGCCAAAAAAATCAGCTCCCTAACATAAATTTTACATAGAAAATCTGACTTAGGCATCAGATATGCTTGTCCCCTGGTTTCCAGAGTTCACATAATCATCAAAAAGAGTTGTAAGCTGTAGCATGTCACWGCATCTTCTGCTAAAAAGAGAGACTTCCACCGCCGCATCACACCAAAACATAATTAAACAAGTTTTAGCAGGCTACCCTTTGCATCCCACAACAATAGGGACCTTGCCTATGAGGCGTCAACTGCCAGAAAATTTGTCACAGAAGACCCATGGGGAGGAAAACTCTTTTGAGTTATAAGAGAGTTATGAGCATCGACCAGAAACTACCTTTCACGCAAGGCTGTGAGATCTGCCAAATGACGCATGGTTGGGCGACCATGAGGGCAATTCCAGGGAGCATCGAGATCTGACAAATGCCATAAAACCTGCCACATCCAGGGGAACAAAAAACTGTGCGTGTGAGTGACTTGCAAAGCAAAGCGGAGCAGATTCTACAGAGTCGAAGCCCTGAATTTCAGCAATGAAAAAAGGCAGGGCTTACTTAACAGACCCTGGTTGACAAAAAGTGGGGAAGAAATGCGAAAAGTCTAGAGCTGATCTCTTTGCACCGAAACTAGCTTTGAATTCTTCAAAGAAAGGCCAATCAAGTCGGTCAATTCAACAGTTCGTGACTGGAGAATCAAGTCAAAAGACGAACTAGAGCCTCGCAAGCAGAGTTTTTGTCTCTCCAATCACCAAAATTAAATTATTACCGTCTGCAAGTTCATCTCCAAAGCTAGCATGAATCTACCCGGGAATGAATCTACCCAGAACCCTTGCAAGCATAAATGGGAGGAGCAGTAGCAAATATTGTATCAAAGACAAACAGAAAAAATAATTTCGAAGCAACGAAGAAATACTCAGTGTACTCCAATACTCCAGTGAACTAACAAAAAAGTTTAAATTTGAATTTATTTTGACAGTCATTTTTTATACATACTTTGCAAGATGTTTGAGTGTTGAACGACTGGCGACATATTACACATCTTGGTAGCATGAACAGGAAACTGTATTTCAGAGCAAAGATAAGTTACCTGTCCGTTGCAATAGATTTCTTGCTTGTGGAAACAAAACTTGTCAACCGAGACTGCAATATCTTAGGCGAGTTACGGCTCACATTCAAATTCTTCACCGGGGCATCGGCTCCCGCACTGAGATTCCCCTTCCCACCTATGACAGTTTTCGGTCCYTTCATCTTGAACGACAGCAGGTCAAGAAAATCACTTTTCGCTCTCTTTTCTTGTCCAGAAATCGAGGGCAACGCCGTGCGAATTTCAAAACTGGTTCTCCCTTCCCGTCCACCAAATCTACTCCTTGGCACCTCCAAGTCTTCACTTTCTTCTTCAGGGCCAGTTTTTTCTTTTGGCCTCTCGGGAGTCTCGTCGTCTGACTCATGCTGGGGAGCTGAACAGCCATGTCCACCACCTTCAGCTGCACCTTTTGAATTGGTAGAATTGGGTTCTTCACCCAAGTTGTTGACGGTGTAGGTATACTTCTCGGGAGTGTACACACTTTCCAACGCTTCCCTCAGGGCAACTAACAAGGCACCCTCGGTGTGTAGAAACACCTTCCGTTTGTCCGGGGTTACGTTCACATCATAGGCGGTCGGCGCCAGGATGAAATTCAACACAGCCATTGGCTTTTGGACGGAGTTGAACGATCCGTAAAGCTCATTCAATAATTTATTGACTTTCGGAAGGTCAACAGGACGGCCGTTGACATACACGAACTGTCGGTCACTTGAAGCCCTGCCAGGTCAGCCCCAACCCCACAGAATCAGTAAATAGCAATGCAAGCCTACAGGCAATTACAAAAGCATGCAAAACAAGATGTCAGAGATTCCTTTTCATGASAATTCAGAGGATGCAKGAAYAAACGTCCTYTAGAATACCATGGCATGCAAGAGAAACACAATGCTGGTGAATATTGCCAAGAAAATCGAACAACCCTTGGGGAAAACCCCCCAAAACAGAAGCTTTCAGTGGAAATAATATGCATTGAATTCACTAGGTTTCAGGCATGGAGTGGAACAAGCTGCACCTGCCACAACCAGCACCAGGCTTGGAGACGAACCCTTCCATACGGCAACCGTCGGAGACAACCAAATCCAATGGCTCTAGACATGCAGCAGTCTTGCTACCAAACACGGTGATAATGTTATCTCTGACCGAGCCACTGCCTTGTGTCTGAACGAAGGTCGTCCGCCCACTCTTTCCAACCTGGTTGGTACACACTATTCGGACTCCCTTGGCTATCAATGCGTATGCCTGTGTACAACAGAAACATGAAATTGAGGAACCCGGAACTCAACCTTAACGGCACCTCATTCGGTTGTGGAAATATTGAACCCTAGTAGACAGAGACCCATGATTTAAAATGACCCATTTGATTGCTCMTATTGTGAAAATTCACGATTCCAAAGGAGTCAACTGTTATGCAACCAGAGTCAGTGAAGAACAATGCTCGCGTTGGTCAAAGAATTAAATACACTAAAAAATTGAGGCTTCCATAGAATAATACTCAAAACCGCCCAATTTGGGTCTTACATTCATTTAGCACTTTTGGAGTAGGTCCTATGACAAATTTTCTCAGTTCGATGTTATCTATTAATTGAAGAACACAAGCAACGTTCTTCACTGATTCCGGGGATATAAAATCTGGAAACATCTCAGCGATTGATTCTTCACAATAAGACCAACCGAAATTGGGYATATCAAACCCATGAATCCTTRACTGWTTAAATGTTAAYAGGTAAAAAGGGAGACGAATTGACCTCAAACCCTAAACCCTGCCTCTAACTTCAATCATGTGGCAATGTGAGCAATCCAGCGAATGCCAATTAGGCAAGGCAATGGCAATGAAAGCCCAGAACAATTGACCTGTAAGATGGACAAGAGACGCCCGTACTCGCGCCGGATGTTGCGATTGAACTCCTTGTACCTGACAGGCAAGGGCGAGAAGAGCTTAGCGACCGCCACCGTGGTGCCCACGGCCCTGGCCACGCTCTCCCGTGCGACGAGCGCCCCCGAATGGTCGTACGTGAGACGGGCACCGACGGCGTCCTCTTTGGTGCGAGTGGTRACGTTCACGTCCGACAGCGCGCACAGCGAGCTCAACGCCTCGCCTCTGAACCCGAACGACGACAGCGTCTGCAAGTCCGCGAACTCAGAAATCTTGGACGTGTGGTACTTCAAGGTCAGCCCCTGCAAACACTCCACCCAACGCAGGGTCTCATCAGGCACAAACCCCAAGTTCCAAATCATGTTGAATGATTGAGTCCTGAATCTTCGCCAAGAAAAATGGTTCAAGAATCATGTATATCTTGTGGTTTATGATTCACTTAGAGATGAGCATCCACACGAAACAAGGGCATCCCTTCACTGCACATCTAGTAGACATGCCATGAGCTGTGCAACCCGAGTTCCGAATCTTCAAGCAAATTCAAAGTTGTGTTAAATGATTCGAAAATTCCTTCAACTATGAAAGATTGAGGCTTGAAACTTCCACAAAAAATTGATTTAAGAATCATGTATATCTTGTGATTTATAGTTCATCTAGTGATGAACGGTACTTTAAAAATCATTGCAAATTTCAATAAAATGAAGGGCTTCCCTTTCTCTGCACATATTTCATCTTACTTGGATAGACAGTACAGTCTGTCATTGTTGCAATTTTACAACGGATGGTTATATGAATAGAGTGCAGAAAAAGGAAATCAACTTTCTTAAAATGTGAACGAAAGTTTGTGCAATCATTTCACGTACTTTACGCGCAGTTAGTGTGAGGTTATTGTGGGATTTGTGCCAAGAGAAGGGGAAGCGAGCAGTCAATGACATATCTACACAAATGCAAAGAGGATAGTAAGCATTTGTGCCTGGTAATTCTCAGGTGACACTCCCGATCCATTGTCTGCAACTTCGATGAGCATGCTTCCATATTCCTTGAGCCGAATCTCCACACTCGTGGCGCCTGCATCGAGGCTATTCTCCACGAGTTCCTTCACGGCCGTTGCCAAGTCCAGCACCACCTGTACGGCAATCGCTAACACCTTAGAAACCCAATGACCACAAAAACTTATCCCACCTAATAGTGACCCCGCCCTAAATGTGACAATCCAAAGTCTTGCACATTAATTTTGAGAATGTACACCAACTCGTGTCCGTTATAAAATTTGAACCCTTGCAACTATTGCACGTGAAATCCAATTGACGCGTAGGAATACTCTTTGATTTGCGAACAAGAGTATTAAAAACCTAATCTTTCTCATAACAGAAACTATGTTCAGAGTGTCGCAATTGTTGTGGTTCCAATTACCTGTAGCGGAAATCAATGCCAGCAAACTTTAGCAACAGTGAAAAAATGGAGAGATTTCAGAGAATGTAGCACCKACCTGGCCAGAGCAGATGCGGTGGACGGCCGCCCTGTCAATGGGCTGAATTCTTCCCCCTTGCGTGCTGCTGCTCGTCACCATGGCGAGGCTTGAGAAAAGGGGAAGTCCCCCAAGCTCTGCAGAACGGATAGTGCGAAATTGGGTCTCTTCAGCTACTGCGATCGCGAAAAGACCGAGTTTGCATCCCAAAGAMTTTGCATCTTGTTAAATGTCGAAGCTTCCGCAACCAATTTGGTAAACGGAGATTTTCAACAATCACTTGCGCGAACTCTAGGGATAGTCACACCTTCTCCGAGAAGCAAACTCCTATGAAGAATGAGAAGTTGGTGAGGATAAAAAGGATTCAAAAATCTAAACAACCTCACAATTTATGAACCTCCTCGCGAAATTGCAGGCAACGACCTCCAAGACGCCGTCAACACTAACTCAAGTCAGTTTTCAAAAGTGCAGTTATTAATGTAGCGATCAAACACATCTGCCACTAAAAAATCAACAATTCGGCCGAGACAAAGACCGCGCACACAAACTACTGGCGCCAAAGAAGGTACACGAGAATCTAAGTGTGCAGGTCTCATCGAATACTCCCTGCTGCCTTCTGTAAGTTTACACTACTCAGGAATTTGTGTCGTCGCAGTGGCGGGAATGACCTAACAAACGAAAAGGTAACAGTGTTGGTGGACGTAAAAAGTGGACGCGGGACGAAATCCGTCGCGTATTTCGCCGCCGTTTCGAAAGGGAGCACGATTTGCAAGGCAGCCCATTGTGGTCAGAATTTGTTTTCTTTTACCAATGTGTGGAGACACAATGAGTCAATTGAATGCATGATATTTTCTTTTACCAATGTGTGGAGACACAATGAGTCAATTGAATGATATTTTCTTTTGATAATGTGTTTATGTTCTAGGTTAGAAGCACCATATAGTTCAAAGTTTTTTCATTTGAGTAGGTTTAGAAATCAAATTCCACCTCCAAATGTGTTTTTAGAAAAAATTTAGCATCTTTTAGTAAGACTAAAACATTATGATCTTTGCAATCTACATGGCCAAATGGCTCCAAACTTGATGCACTTCATCTAGAACACATACAATACAAAATTGTAGTGATTGAGATCTCTATACCTCAGTCACATTTAGATCAATCGCATTATTAGATGCGTCGCACATCTAGATGAGTCGTATTTAGATCAGTCGCATTTTTTTTGAAACATACGACCTATGAGGGTCGCAGCGATACAAACAACCAATGAAGGTTGTTGCAGGGCTAACACAACACAACCATAGCAACCGGATTTTTAGTTGGAATTACACACCACGACGGGCATCCCCGTCAAGACGCAAGAGGAGGAACACGAACAAAACCACCATGAGAGCATGTCACCATGGGGAATTGAACCGGCAACCTCGTGGATACACTCACTAGTTTCTACCACTTGAGCCATCACCCGCGGTAGTTTAGGGTCATTTCGGACCACATGAGTCACATTTAGATCAATCACATTTCAAAAGCAAAGATGTAATTAAACCCAAAAAATTTCAAAAGCAATGATGTAATTAAACTCCAAAAGGCCTCGAGCTTGTAGGATTGAGATCTCTATACCTCTAGTGATATTTAAATCTATAGCATTTCAAAAGCAATGTTTTAGGATTGAGATCTCTATACCTCAAGTGACATGTAGATCTATAGCATTTCAAAAGCAATGATGTAATTAAACCCAAAAAAGCCTTGGGCTTTTAGGGATTAAGGGAGTATGCTCTAAAAGCAACCATCTCCTTGAAATTGCCCCTATAAATAGATGTAGATTGGATTTGAGGTGATCTTGAAATGGACCATATTCATCATTGAATGAATGAAGAAAAAATTCTTTTTTATAGAATTTTATTTTATTGTAAAAGCCAATCATTGTCCTACATTTCTTTCCATCTCTTTACAAGTTGGAAGTAGATAGATTTTGGAAGACCTATGGCCACAAATAGGTGCCTATACCCCAAATCTTTGAAAATTCATATGCGATTCAAAAATGCTTGGAAAAATTGTGCTAAATTCCACATCCTTTTTTCTTTCTCTAAAAAATGAGCTAAAAATATTTTTGTCCACAGAAACCTAAGAAAAAAGCGGGCCGGCTTTTGATAATACTCTCTTAAGGTAGGAGGTTCTAAAAATTAGTAGGCTTTAAAATGGAGCACTCTCTTAAATGTGAACAATTTGTACATGCTGATTTTTCATAGACTTAAATGTAGAACTCATGTAGAACTGATATACATTTTAGAAGGTGTTCCATTTTAGAGCCCCATGCCACTTCAACTTCAAAATTTTATAACTAATTCCACAAAGCTCCAAAATATCTGAAATAAGTTGGGTAAGATGTCAATTCCACTTACCTCCCCAAAATTCAGTCCCAGCTCTTACATGCTCCATTATAGAACCTCCTACCTTAGTAACAGTTTCACGTAATTTCATTACATCTGTTACTTGATACTGTTATTCGATTTAACATCACCAGGACATTCGAGATTTTTAGTCTACTCCATATTTCCAATTAAGTTGGAGCTTCAATTCCACCTTCACAAAGCCCTAAGTTCAATTTACAAGTCAAACATCGTACCCCTGGAACTGCTCTTGATTTAAAGCCCCATTTCACTTGCAAGGACATAACCAAAAGATTAAGGCATAATTTAATCACCACACTTAGAAAGAACAAATAACCTGACTAAAAATCAAATTAGAACTTTCTCCTCATATAAAGCATGTTTTACAAAAATGCGAATAAACACAAACAAAAGCACATACGAGGCTTCACACTATGGCCGGCCGAAGGCTTCAACTTGGGCCTATTTATTGCCCATTTCCATGGACTCTCACCAAAGTTTGGACTCTCAATCCCACGGCCTCTCGACTTGGACGGCCATAGTGTGAAGAGGCCCTGAGATTCAGCATAAATTATGTGAATCTTCTAGAATATTGCCACATGTCGTCTTGTGATTGGAGCCTTTGGAGCCTTAGGGGGGTAATATGGAGCTTTCAAATTGTGTTGACAAAATTCAATTTTTGCACTTCCTTGCCCAAATGCGAGTGACCTTCGAGAGAGAGTGGGCTGTCAGATTTGGAGATACTAATTGGTTGTTGGGAGCAGATTTTGAGGAGCAAAAGGGCCCCCCTCCAATGAAAGTTAAAAATGTTATGTGACCTTCGTGAAAGATAGAGTATTTTTGAGTTAAATTTTGATATTTTCTTTTGTTAAAATTCAATTGTGTAATTACACGTTGAAAAGTTATAACAAATCATATGATGATACGTGCCAAAAAGTTTATTAATTTTTCATTAAATAATTCATTTGCCCACCACTACAAGATACAACAAAAGTTAGGACTTAGAGATAAAGAGAAAGAAGTAGTCGTAGTTGAATTATGCAAAGAGGCATAAAAGTTTATCTTGAAAGGATGCAAAAATAATTAGATTTATGGATGTTTTGCATGGATAGAAAATTTAGAAGGATTGGAGTTATTCGATCACTAAGATTTTAATGCTCTTAATTCTACTATCAATGGCATCCAAGTGTTTATGATAATCAAACCCAAAAATCTATAGATTAGTGAATTTATAAATTTTGTATACATTTTTGTTTTCTAATTTGAAATTCAAAAACTTAAAAAATGTGGTTTAATTTTTAATTTTTAATTTCAACTAATAATTGAATTTAGTTTGTTTTTTTGTACATTTGTAAAAAAAATTGAAAAAAATTGAAGTTTGTAAATTAAATTGGATGGGTCACTACATAGTCCCTCCATGAAGATAATTATGATAAACTCATAACTAATGTAGACTGACCCTTTGTGGTCAAAGTTAGGAGTTTGTCCTTATGCCATTGTATAATTTTAAAAAAGTTCTACATAAAGGCAAGTGTGAGAAATAGCTAGATTGTAAAATGAATGCAATTTAGTAGAAATTTTGTTGATGTGTATTTCTAATTTTGAAGTGATAGATCTAGTCTTTTAGCCTTTTCGATGTGATTATGAATGCAAATTTGGTGTTATTGTTAGCCTAGTTGGACCTATGTTTGGTGGAAGATAGTCAAGTTACCAAGTTAGGATTGTCACATGGATGGGATGTAAAGAGTTGCATGGTTTCCTAGGATTAGGAAGTTGCATTGGGAGTTGAAATGATGATGACCGTGTGGTATTTAGGCTTCTTCCAAGTTGGTATTGTCACCCAGCCAAATAGGTTGTGTAGTTTATTAGAATTTCTGAGATGATGGAGTGTGAATCATGGAAATGGTGTCAAGAAATTTAACATGTTAGCGGAATAAGTATGATGGAATGTTGAACTTGTAAATTAAGCAAGTTGTAAAAACTTTGATGGGTAATATGCTTTTGGATTAATAGAAAAATCTTCACAACCAAATTGGTCTCTTTGTGATGTGTATGGATGTTTGTGATTGTGGAAATTGATTGAATTTGTGAAGGAATAATTTGTAAGCCTAATTGGAAGTTACGTGTGTGTTGGTTGTGTGAATGGCTTAATGTGATAAATAAGTGAAAATTGTGGTTATAGTGTACAAGTGTAGTGTTGTTGTAGTAATGTTTTTGGCTAAGAAATTGCAAGTTGGAAAAATTGAATTTAAGTTGAGATATTTCAATTTTAGAGATTGAACCTATTAGCATAAATCCCCTACTTGACCGTCTTCTCTTAAATGAACTTATTATACTAATAGGATAATTTTCGAATAGTTCATTATTATTCTTCAGCAAAGATCAATAGAAATTATATTTTCTTTAATAGAATATGAATTTGTTAAATTTTTTTGAAGTGTATTGCCTTTCTCAACCCAAAAGAGTTTCTAGCCACTACTCCAAAACCAACAAAAACTAAATTCATAATGCTCACCTTATTTATCTAAAGCAGTCACAATATTTTCAAATATAGCCACAACAAGAAGGCCCAAAAACTCACTTCATGCAATAAATTTACATTGAAAAGTTTGATGTAATCACTAATCATTCCATTACCATCACCTAAGGCATTGATTGTGGCCCAAATATGGTGTATTGAAAAAATCCTATGATGGGATCATTCTCCATGTGTCCATGATGGATCTTTTGATCTTAACGAATTGTTCTACTTTACAAAATTTCAAAATGTTCAAGATTTAAAATCTTTAAATTTTGAAATCAATAAATGTGTAATTTTAAGTTTCTAATATCTTAAATAATATATTTGAAAATTTAGAGATTTGTTGTCAATAAATTTTTAAATTTTTTATTATTAAAATTCTAAATTTATAACCTAATTAGATAATTAATTTATATTATATTATCATACTACTAAAATCATAACTCCCTCTGTAACATCAAAAATGCTATCATTAATATTTGGGGCTTGTGCTTGCTATGCAACGCATTCATTGTATCACATATTAGAATTTTTTTGATATATTTGAATAGAATGCATGATAATGATTTCAATAAGTCTTTAAAATAATTATTTTAAATATTTTGTAAGAATATTTTCAATCATGCATACGTAGAAATTGTATTTTCACACAATGTGATATTACAAAAATAGAGTAGCAATTTGCAATCACTTTGTAACATCATTTTTTACAAAMGGTGATATTATAGAAATAATGTAGTTGTTGCAATTAAGGTGATATTAAAGACGATCCACAAAATGATATTATAGAGTTACCAAATCCATTGCTTCTCTTGACTTTACACTTTTTTGCACTTTTATGATTTTGTGCTTTCGTGAGCTATGAGCTTTCATGGTTTTAATTTTCTATTGCTACTATCAAATGATTTTGAAAAATTGATTCAATTGAAGCAATTTTGGATTCCACAACAATTAAGTTGTTCACTAAGTTTTTGAGATTTATAAATTCTTCTTTTTCAATTCTTCAATTTGGGTTGTTGTTTTTGAAACAATGGAGGCAAATTTCTAATGCATTCTAATGTATGTGTATCTTTTATAGTATTCACCATTGCATATGTTTCATTCATCATTCAATAAATTTCTATTGTACATTTCAATATATGCTTGCTTATAGAAAAAATTATACAAAGATTTTCGTCATTTTTATTTGAAGATTTATTGAATTTTTGTTCTACATTCTATCTAATACATAGAAATTCTTATAAAATTCTAATGATGAATGCATAGCACAGCAAGTGCTAACCGCTAGTTATATTTATAAAAATAAATTATATTGAATCCCTAAAGTTGCAAGGCTTTTTCTCATAAAAACTATCATTCAATCTATTGCAAAAGACTAAATAACTTTTTTGAAAAAATTATCATCTTTAATTGTAGTGTTTCGCAGTAGAGTGGTATAAAAAGGTGTGGAAGAAATCTCATAAACTGTGACCATATAGAATGCAAGATATTTGATTTTAACCCTTTAGTGACCGTGGTTGATTTGGGGAAGCACCGCATTTTTACCAGAATGTACAAATAGAGTACATTTGGCAGTTTTCAAGCATACGCCATTACAACTTCAAAAATTCATAACTAATTCCATAAAGCTTCAAAAAATATGAAACAACTTGGGTTAGATTCCAATTTGACTTGTCTTTCAAAGAAAATTTATTGAAAAATATTTCAAGAAGTTTTACCTCTCCAAAACTCAATTTTGGCTTTTAGATGGGTAGTTTTTGTCCCTCCTACCTTAGCTAATTCATGCACATTTTTGGATTTCATGAATTAGACAATGGTGGGATTATTAGGCAACATTGTCACCTTCATGGCTCATGTGTTTTACAAAAAATTGCCCAAATTGAAGCTTGTTTTTGCATTTCATAGGTCAGCATTGCATTATTGAAACTAGCCTAGCGTACTTGTAATTGCATGCCTAGAAAAACAATATGATTCAAGTTGAGCATTTAAAGATTCTCTAACTCTATTCTTCTTTGAGTTTTTTCAAATTATGTTTACTTTGACCTAGAATGAATGTAGAGTCCAAAAATTGACCAAAATGTGGTTGACCTGTCACTAAAGGGTTAAATCAAAGTAAATAAATTGTTTTGCACCTTCCATGACAAGATTACTTCACTTTGAGTCTTTTAAACTAAAGTTTTGCGATAAAGATTTTGGTTTTAAATTATTTTATGTTAAAGAATTGAATTGATAGTTTGAAAAAGATCTTTATAAATTGTTAAGTAGAAGTAGGTACAAGATTGTCATAACTCTAAGATGGAATTGAAGCATACTAGTTCCAACAATAATGGTCAAATTGTTGTAGAATGAGGATTCAAGAGAAGAAAAGATATTCTCCAAAGGCTACTCCATGTTATGAATAAATTAATCCTTGATGAATTTTGTTGTTGCATTAGCCATTCAAGAAGACTTTATACCTAAAGGCCACGCCATTCCCCTTGACACCCGAATTGCACAAATTTTAACCTCATATTTAGTAACAAGTGAAAATTTTGGGCCTCTTTCACAACAAATTGGTCCACCTCCATCAAACTTAGATGAAAAGCGTCCCTTAGTCTCGATTGCATTGCAACAAATATATTCTTTTTCTTGATAGTAAGTTAATTATAGAATCAGATTGGAATTCATTGTCAGAGAATTAAATAGAATTGACAAAAGATTTAGAAGCCTTTGGCAAGCCACGACAGGTTTTATATTCATTTTTTTTTTTTTTTGTTGGATCAACCTAAGATTAAGTTTCAACCAAATAAAAATGCACACTATACCCAAAAAAACATACAAAATCTTATTTTTGGAGAATCATCAAGGAAATTGTTTTGAAATTGATTTTAAAAATCAACATAAAAATTCAAATTTGACTTGATAAATAATTTACATTCATGATTTTTACATAATTTATTCTTATGCAATTTCTTAAAATTACAATAGAGGAATTTTATAGTTCATCAAATTTTGCCCAAGACCCTTTGCTTGAAACGTTTCAGCCATAAGGTAAGACAACCCATTGCCGTTATTTCTTCCATAGTGGTCACCTATGAAGTGACCCCATTGTGTGTTTTTTAGTTTTGTGAGATCTGGACCACAATCAATGTCTTACATAATAGTGATGGAGTGATTAGTGACCACATAAGGGAATTCCAACTTTTCAATGTGAAATTCATTACAAGGATTGACTTTTTAGGCATTCCGTGTTAGAAATATTGTGATTGCATTAGGTGGTGAGATGATCATCATGGATTCAGATTTGTTGGCTATGGGGTGGTCTACAGACTCTATTGGGCCATGGAAAACTGAACACTTCAAAAATTCCTAGCAAATTCATACTTTGTCAAAAAAATATAATTTCAATTGTACTTGCTGTTTCTCACACTTGTCTTTAAGTAAGGAAAAAAATGAAAAATTTCAATAGTAGCCTGAGGCCAAAGGCCAAACTCCAAATTCTGACCACAATGAGCTGTATTGCCTTAGGATGCATTCACTTATGATTGCTATTGATTACAATTGTGTGCTACTATTTTTTAACTCGAATTATTATTGATGAATCTTGTTGATGTGTCGAGAGAGATCTCCATATACTTTAGCAAATATGATTTGGCCACCAAATGAATTTCAAACTATTGATTTTAATATACCAAATCAATAGTCTCTTGGGTTTATCTATGCATTCATATATTCATTCATTAGGTGTTTTTTAAGACCTTTGGAACACTATTTCAAGGTTGTTAATTTTGTGCACTGCTGTCATAACATTAAATAATTGAAAAAATTAAAAAGTTAAATTTTAAAAATAACATTTTTATAATTAATTACTATATTTTTTTAGCACATTTGTCTTTTGTCCAAACCCTTTGGGCTTTAAAGACAAATACATACAATGTCAAGAAAATAACTGTCAATTAGTATTTTCTCTCATGCTGGTCTATCTATATGACACTGAACACTAATTGTGGCAGAAATAAATTCAGTTACTCCATTGAAGACCATGGTCGATTTGAGAGGCGCACAAGACATTATCTAGTCTCAAGCTAAACATGGAAAAAAATATCAATTTGTGATGCTTTTTGGAGATTTGACCATACCAATGGAATTGGCATGAATGATTGGGCCTCCGCAATAAATTTTGTGGCAATTCAAGGTTTCCTTATTGGAATATTTTCAGATTTTCAGCCCATATTTAATTAGTTTTTTCAACCCCTACACCGCATACTAGCATATATTTTCCTAATTCTTGTCCTAATGCATTCGGTTTACAATTCCCTACACCTATCTCCTTTTGTCCGTATCCAAATTCATTCTAAAACTTTGGCTACCAATGAAAAAGTGTCAATTTCAACTAGAAAGTGGTCGATCGAACCTTAACCCTTAAAGAATGGACCTATTACCACGGGAAAAGGCGGGTTGTGGATTGTGGACCGTTGAATGTTAGACAATGCGAGGTTAAACCGTGCAACATCTAAAAATGACAACAATATCTAAAATTTGCTATAACGCCTAAAAATTTGATGATGGGCATATGGGGACTTGTCAGCATGGGCATGGATATCCACGACTTTGTGTTATAATTTACAGCACCTGAAAAAGAGGATACATTCAATGACCCTATTTTGTGCTTTCTATGTCAAAGCACATCTCTACTTCCATGTTTACCCAAAAAACGAATGAAAAATACCTTTTCAGCATCCACTACACTTGATTTCTATCATCCAAAGGACTCAAAACGTCCATGTTGTCTTTTAAGGGATAATAATTTATCATGGGATAATTTACCTTTGTGAAAAACAGCTACACAAAAGGAAAAGTTTTGACTGCTTGTAAAGAGGGCAGGGTGAAGTGACCCCTCGCTCAGCCACTCGGTAAAACCCTGGCAGATTTTATTTTATATTCCAAGCATGATAGAATTTTTTGCAAGTTCTGAATTCATATTTGCAATCAGAGGCCCCAAATTAATCAGTAGGTATGCACAAGGTAAATTAATTGGGCCCAAAATAAGTTTTTTTTTTACTTGCACCCTGTAATTACTTGGAGTGGCCGAGCGAGGGGGCAGTCCACCCCGGCCGTAAAGAGGAACGGAAAAAAGAAAAAGGTGTGGGGTTTAGGAGCTTCGTGTTCGCTTTCCCTCGAGCAGTTGTTGCGCGCATCGACAAGGCCCTCATGGACCTCTCTGCCGCATCGCGTGATGTTCGCGAGCTCGTAGCATCCTTCGCGGAGCAGGATGCGATGTCGTTACACCAACTGAAGGAGCTTTGGAAGTCGCGGGGYTTCTCCTTCATTCACGAAGCATGCCCGAAGGACACAACGCACGCGTTCTTCATGCAGTCCTTGTACTCTTCCGCCCTGAGTCACGTGAAGAGCGTGGAAAACACTCTTTCCTGGAAGATCGGGGGCTTGTTCGTGCTCTATTGCTTGTACGAGACTCAGTACGTGGAGCCTTATTACCTGATTTATCTCTCTCTGGAGGATTTGGAGAATCTGCTCGGGTTGGTGAAGGAGTTGAAGCGCATCGAGCATGGGGAGGGTTTGAAAGTGGTGCGGACTATGTTGCGCAAGGAGGCTTTCTTGTTYGGGTGTGTGTCTGTTGACCAGAAGAGTATTGCGGATGCGTGCGAGAAGCTGACGAATCAAGCTGCTGCGAGGCTGAAGCACGCTCGGTTTAGGTTACTTGCGAATGTGCCTTTGCAAGAGCATGTTTATGGRAGTTTGAGGCAGGAACTTTCCTTGGAGGCTGTCATGGGTCTTGTGAGAGACTATGGTGCTGCGAAGAAGCATGTGTTTTCGGGCCTTGGGGTTCTTGAARTGCCAGAGGAMACGGGTTTAGGGTTTKCTGATCAGCTGAAAGRAGTCGTGGACGGTTGGGAAGCGCAGAAGCGGGACTTGCTTTCCATTAATGGCCTTGAAATCCAGCCTATTCAGATGCAGCCTGCTCGACCTAAAAAGCAAAGGCGAAATGAGGCTTCCGATCAGGTCGTGGACCGAACTGAGGAGGAGATACTTGAGGAGGAGATGCTCGAGGAGGAGATGCTCGAGGAGGAGATTCTTGGTCTCATTGATATGGATTAGAACCCCAATAATTTATTAGGGTCTCCATTTTTTGGAAATTTTTTCTTTCAGGTTATTGCATCAGAGGCTCCTTCCTCAGGTTCATTCTCACTACGGCTTGCATAATGGCAGTGCATTGAGTGGAAATGGAACGTATATTCAAGTGCTGAAGAGGGATTTGCAGTCTATGATAGAACGACAGGAGCGCTCGAAGAAGGTCACGGATCAAACTGAGAAGGATCTTCTTGAGGAAATTCTCGGTCTCATTGATATGGAGCAACAGAATATCTCCAATCTTTTGGAAAAATTGAATTGCGCTCATTGCATCAGAGACTCTTTTTTCAGACTCTTTTGCGAAATGGTTCGCGTCCTCGATTGAACGAAAAAGGTATTTGTAAATGACCTTTCCCTACATATTTTACTAATTGAARTGTAAGTGCGAAAGGTTCCAGATGTTTTGAATAAAGTAGACTGTCTGTAAAACTAAAGAGTTCTCTGCATTCTTTTTGTGGGATGTTATAAGGATACTGTATTAGAATTCGTTGCAATTATTTTCTGTAGAGGGCGTTGTTTTCATAATACGTTTGAATCAGCTAGTTTACAGTAGTCGTACTTTCACATTTTTGGTTGTCGTCATCCTCTACAAAGCCATTTCCAGCGTTAATGACATTCTTTTTGAACTATTTTGACTATTTTGACTATTTCTCATTGCCTATTGTATACTAATATCTCGATTATCTTCACATCGGTTTGTTTCTGTTTTCTCGTGAAGACCTCGACYTAGGCTGCTAGCAACCAATCTGGATGGTGGGGTGGGGTGGAGGGAAGAGGTTTCAAATATTGTGTTGACCAGAAACACTTACGGCATGGATGGGTTTGTATATCTTAGGTTAACCCCTGATTGCCCCAATGGCCAAGAGTTGCTGCTTCTATACTTACAGGCGTTGAAATCAGTCATGTAGTAATCTTTAGGAAAGGTATCAAAGTGTACCACTAGAAAGAAGAAGTCATGCCTTGCATTATTGAACAATATGAACATGTTCTGAAAGTTGATGTTGACTTCCAAATTGGACTTTCTATTTTAGGTTTAGGGATCTTGATACTCACGTGGCAGTGATATTTATACAAATTGACAATCGCATGATGGGGGCAGCTGAAGTACTTCAGTATTTCACTGGCGTTGCAYTTTTGTCGCAAGAGTTCCACTCTTTCCCACAAATCTTAGGATTGATTATGTGAGTACTCCGACRACGTTTTCAGATAATTGGCGATGATCATTTTGGTGAAAGTGTGGGGGTTTTGCACCTTTGCTTTGTAGGATCCGTCTTTTCTTTTCAACCATGGCCTTTATTTCTCCTGAAGGGCAAGGATATACGGTAATAGGATACAATGCTACTACCATCTGGATACATACACAATTTTCCTTGTAATTCTATCGGCTTATTTCAATGGATTTTCTTACTGTTCAATTAGGATGCTCCATGTATTTCTATCAGCGTATTTCAATAAATTTTTGTCTGTCAGTTTGCTGATGCTCTCGAGTGTCGAATTTTGTTGCAGGAGCTCTGAACTTCGAAGTGAATTTCAGCCATGACTTCGAGAAGGCTCCAGGACTCTCGTCTTTTTAGGAACTGCTAGAAACCATTCGTAATATCCCTTCTTCGCGTCTTTCTTGGAATTTTGTTTACTCCGATTCCCTTTACGAGCCGGTAAAATAAAGTAAATTTGCTTTCTTTATTATGAATCGATGTGTTGTTCTTTTTCTGAGGATCAAGTCCGTTTCAGTATCGCTTGTAGTCATGTAAGGGTGGGTGAGCGCTCCTACCCTGTTGCCGTCCTAGCTCAGTTGGTAGAGCGCAAGGCTCTTAACCTTGTGGTCCAGGGTTCGAGCCCCTGGGGTGGCGACGTGGCACACGCTGATTGGTGCTCATGCCGGAGTGGTTATCGGGCATGACTAGAAATCATGTGGGCTTTGCCCGCGCAGGTTCGAATCCTGCTGAGCACGAGTTACCCTTTTCCTGGAATTGATAAGTACTTTTTGTTGATATCTTTGCTGGAATGAATGATTCTGAATACTCCTGTTGATATTAGATCGTATTATCAAACATCTCAATTCCCTTATGGAATGTTGTGAACACTATTTTCTCCAACATCAATTGGAGAAATTTGAAGGTAAAACTTCGGCTGATGCCTCAACATTTGCGGCCATTTAGCCTCGTAACTATCCCTAGCTAATATAGACAGTTCACTTTGCAAGTTACTGTAATTCACTGTCAGCTGGCTTCCAAAGTGAACTGTCTATATTAGCTAGGGATAGTGAATTACAGTAWCTTGCAATGCCAACTTGCGTCATTCGTAAGTAACTGCTCGGAAATGTTCCATTGAAACTGCTAGGAAAGATGATTCTATTGTGCGGAACAGGGGTCCCCTGCTCTTTTTTCCAGGTCTCTTAGCGCCGGTTCTGTTTTGTTCCGGTGATTGGCTCTTGTTGTGCAACCTGTTGGATTAGATGTTTTGTTCCGGTTCTCTTTTGCAATAAATTCCCACAAAAAGAAACAGAACTGCTATTAAATGTTCTCAGGATAGATTGCAAAGCATAAACCACTTTGTTAGGAGGGTTGCCCTCGTAATCATGCATTGCGCCTATTTCAATCGTCSCTCACCGAAGATGTTCATTTACTAAGGGCAATTTCTTGTGAAGGGAGTTTACATCATCAAATGGAGAGAACAAGGATCTTACTTGGTTTAAGAATACATTTTTTCTTATAAGTACTAATTTCCAGTGAACTCAGTATGCTAAAACGACAGTACCGCTAGACAAATATAGGCGTCTTCTTTTGAGTTCTGTCTTCAAACCGGCTAAACTGTTCCAGCGCCCATATTTTGGACGATGCATGGAGAGCTTGCAAGCTCGATTTTGTCCACAAACTTCTCATCCATCCAATGTAATATTGGAATGTTAAAAACTTTGTTTATGATAATTTCATGAAATTGTGTTGAATGATATGTGTGCACAAAGATATAAGTAGAATTGTGCCAAAATTCAAAAAAGGATTAAGGTGTTCAAGGGTTAAGGCAAAATGACTATGGAACTTGTGTCCAATGTTTTTTTGCCTATGGAACTTTCGTCCAATGTGATGTAATATTGATACTAGTGGTGTTTCCTTAGAGTGTATCAATCTACGTGTCATTAGAAATCAACTTTGGAATTATTTCTTGCATTGGAAGCACATTGTATCTATGTTAAAATCAAGTAAGATACATTTGGGTGTTTTTGCAAGCTTTTTTAGTAGCAAAATCTACCTCCATTGTCGTTTCTACCATGACCGCGAATGTACATTCATTTGATTTTAATGCTAGAGAAGGGTTGGCTATGGTCATTTTTGCCTTGTGCATGGTCATAGGGCTTTTCCCATGGTTGCTTACAAGGTAGAATTGGCCATGGCCAACCTTTTTTTCAGTACATTATTTTACAGGCTTTGGTGAATATAATAAAGCTTATAAGTGTTGATCTTCTAGAAGTAGGGTCTTTTTTGAGAGCTCATAGCTAGATCTTCTAGTAAGGTACTCGTATAATTTAAACATACATAACTCTTTGAAAATATGATGATATAGAGGCTTTTATTTATGTACATATATTGTCAAAAGAAAGAAATTGATTAACCTTTGAAGGACATACTGGTGGCTGTGGAAATCATGCATTTTTGAGACCGTTAGTCATCATTTACTTTGAAAAGCCAAATATATTCATTGGAAGTCAAAGTACTAGAAAAGATCTTCCCTTTCCACTCCTAGTAGTGAGGATGAAAGGTTGCAATTCTGTCTTACATGGTTGGGTTCAGAGGACACAAAACACTAGCTATGACGTTTAAGGGTTTATAGCATAAATGTAATGTGGCTAAGAAATAAATTGATTTTGGTTGGCTTTAGATGGATGAGGAAGATCAAGTGTAGACGTATAAAAGTTAATCCCAAAAGGAAGATGTCTATAATTATATCACTTTTTGTATGATGTTGTATATCAAAGGTGACGTTTTTTTTGGATTTTTTTATCCATGACATTATTGTGAATCTCCTCGTCTTTGTTTTTGTATATCTTAATCTTGACCCTAAACTTCTTATAAATGGACAATTTTTGTATAATTCTTTGTAGAGTACTATATGTTCAAAACATCTAGGACTTCCATAAATCATTGAAAATTGCATGGGACATTTAGAGCAAGTATATAATGTGTTAGTTTTGGGATATCAAGTGAGAACATTGTTGAATTCATGCACTTACATTTCTTTCTTAGGAAGTTCCTTCACATCTATTGCTTAGTGAATTGAAGTGCCTCTCAAATTCTCATATTTTACATATAAAATATTCTATATTGTTGTTTGTATGTGAGATGTTTTAATCATTTAACCATAGAGAATTGTGTATGCATTGAAGGTTCTTGTATTAATACCATTTTTGTGCGATCATTGGACAATGCATCTTGAAAAGTTGTATGCACATATAGTTCATACAATAGCTTGAGAATTTTTTCACCTTTTGCTACAATACTTTGGATTCTACAAGATTAACCTCTAATTGTATGAGGGCCCATATTCGGTTCAATTCTTGGCTCCTGTTTGTGTGGGCAATTAAATTCCTTTGATTGCTTCAAAATCCTTTGTAGGTAGGTAGTATTGAAGGTTAACTATTGAAATTTTTTATTTTTCACCAACACACATAAATATTTTATTCTTGAAAGTCCTCAAAGGCATGTGTATGAGTAGTGGAAGAAGAAAGCTTGCAAATTTTACTTGATTTGGATATGTTTGCAATTTCTACTTATAAAAAAAATTGCATTACAACAATTGCAAGGTGGATTGTATAATGATTGATAGCTCTTTACAATTTTTGCATGTGCTATTCAATGCGCTAACACAATTTTCTAGTTGTTCATGTCACCTCCAATCCCAAATTCTCTTATTTGCAAAATCCTCAAATATTGTAGAGAAAGGACACATATTAAAAATAAGATATGTACACTTCTTTTGTTGTAATCTCACACTCAAATCCAATATGCTTACAAATAAATAGTCTCTTTAAACATCTATACAATAGATTTAAAAAAACAAATAGTTTGCTTTATTAGTAAAAACTATAAGACCATGTTTTTTTTCTATAGGTAAGAGATACTTGGAAAGGCTTGGGTGCTTATTCTTTGAGCGCCCAGCTCGTGTTTACTAAAATCCAGACCCTTTTCAACACTACAAGAGAAAGGGGTGCTTTAAGTATAGTCCTTGTCGTATACTCTTTTAAGTAATGACCTATAAGGAGTCTTTAAGTAAAATTTTAATGAAAATACATGTAAATTTTACCGAAAATACATTATATTTTAGAGAGACAAAAAAGTCATGGAATTTTGATATTAAAAAATTTAAATTTTAGGAGTAGATGAATGAGTTTCTAGCACTTATTATGAAGGTAATTTCTTTTTTGCATTTATACATTATATCATTGTGACAAATATTAAAAGACTAAATTTGGCAAATTTGAATATTTTTAAAATTAATAAAATTTGGCTACAATTAGAAACCAATATCTAATTGAAATAAAATATATATACAACAACATTTCAAAATAGTGAAATTTGAATATTCAACAACGTTTGAATTTGTGATTGCATTTTGGAACTACTAATAGCTTAAAAGCACATATTTGTTCTTATACAATCTCATTGTATATTAGTACAATTGTAACTTCAGAAGTTCACATGTTTAATCCCTTAGAGCATCCCCACCAGGTCTTCTGTATCTCTTTCCCTGTTTTATTTCAAGACCTCATATACAGATGAGACCTGACAAGTTCTCCAAATGAGGCTTGCGATACAAAATTGGGGTACAACTTTTCGCGAGTTCTCTAAAATTTAGGGATATAGAACGTGGAAAAGCTTGGTGCGATGAAGGTTCCGTATCCCTATCTCTACTTGAGGTCCTCTCCCTAAATTTTTAGGAATAGGGAACTCATTGGTGGTGTTGCTCTTAGMCTCTAAAAAACCTAGCATTCCAAAACTTCAATGCACTTTGGTCACATATAATTATAACTTTTCAAATGCATGATTTTAAATGTATACACTAACTAATATAGTTTTATTTGCATGTTACATTGTTTGAAATTAGAATTACTTGATTTTCATACCAAGTTAATGAAAATGTCAACATCTACAAAAAAAGAAAGGGTGTTTCATGAATATGTTATTTTTCTTCATATGAAAATGGATATCAAATATGGACATTTGTTTACTACAACTCATCAGTTTTCAAGTGTATGAAATACTTAAAATGAATTGAATCAAATTCATGATTTTCTTTAAAAAAAATCATGATTCAAGATCCCCTCTGCTTTATGATTATTGTGAAATGCACATTTTAAAAAACAAAAAACAAAAATGTTATTTTAAGCCCTGAAATAATTAATCTAAGGTTAGAAACACGAAGTGTGATATGCAAGCTTAAATAAAACTACAAAAGGCCATATTCATTATATTGAGACTTTTTGCAGTCTCATTTTTATCCTCGACTCGAAGATAAATTGCTTTATCTTTTTATGATTATTTTTTCTAAATAGGTAACAACAACAACTTTTAGAATTTCATTATAGGATCACTATTGGAGCATTATTTATTTTTGGTTTCATTTACTATTTTTTTTAAATGAATTTTTCAATAAATAACATTTTGTCTCAAAATTTGCAAAAAGTCTCAATATAATGAATATGGCTTTACAATAGTATAAATAAGCAAAATACAATTGTTGCAATTGTGAAGACTTGTATTAAAAGAACTTAAAAAATTCTCCCAATTTTTATTTTGATAAATATTTACAAAATATTGCTGAAAATACTTCAAACGTTAATTCAATTAGTACAAGACTCTCTTACACTATTTGAATGAAGAATAGATGGAAATCTCGTATATTTGGTATGATAATGTAAATGAAAGTACACAAAATGGACGAATGTTGGATGAAGATTATAAATGAAAGTGGAAGAAGTTTAATGAAAATCACAATATTTAAGATAGAATGAAATAATATAGTATAAGTTTTTATCTAAGATACCGTAGACTTCCATAATAGTGTGCCCTACAAATTAATATAGTTTCTAAATTAGTGTAAGATGTTGATAATCACATTAGACATATTAATAAACAAATTTTATCCTACACATTATTTTTATTCCTATTATTGAAATCTATTATAAGTCTCTTCCTTCACAAAATAGTTTCTACTAATAACAACTCAAAAGAGTCCTACTCTAAAAAAAACAATGATACCTCAATGAAATAAATCTTGTTTTTTATTTGTACTCCTCAACAACTTCATGTACAAAAAGAAACCAAAATTGAACTAATTTAACAAGAGGGAAAATGGCCTCACCAATTACTCGATGCAACCTTACTAGAGCCAAGCCATTTCGTTCCAAATGTGTGAAACAAACATGTGAGGTTGACCAAGAGTCTCCAAATGAGCCGCCCCTTTAGTTTACTCTAACGTAAAGATGGTTGGAGTTACTTCTCCTTAAAAAATGAGTAAAAAAACAGAGTAAAAACGTCGGCACTTTTGGTAACTGTCGCGATCAAGGGTGGACCAGGGCAAGCAGGGGAGATGAACTGGTCCTCCGCTGGATAGGTAGTACTGTAGTGATACTGTACTTGCTTAGGCCGCTGCACGGATGAAAAAAATCTGAAGCGGGCGGGTGGATGAAGACTCTAWGAAGGTGGTGTGGCTGGAGCAATTTGCGGAAGAATGGCATTTTGCTAGTCGTGCTGGAGCTCTGGACGTTCTTGCGGTGGTTTCCGTGAGGTKTTTTGGAGCCAGAGCCGAGTGCGTAGGGTCGACGTTGCGGCGGCCGAGCACTGGGGCTTGGCAGTGTAGTTTACGGTTTCGGAAACGGTGGACTGTGGAGAGAGAACGAGTGAATTGARAGGCTGGCCGGAATGGTGCGGTGGTGTGGGATGGGAAGGGAGAATGGCGAGATTTGTTGTCAGTKGGAGAGTGCGCGGTTATGGATGTGGTAGGAAAAGTGTTTTTTTGCAGAGAGGAGTTTGACGAAGTGRTAGAGTTTTGAGCATGGTGAGGTTTTTACGTGATTGATGCCGTTGTTTCKTGAAGCGCGGGGAGGAGCTAGGGTTTGGTCATGGTCTAGAGTGTAGGGTTGGGGACTAGGAATTGAGAACGACGAGGACGACGGTGTGGAGTTTTTGTGGATGGTGCTTAGATGGAGATGGGCGGACGTCGATCTGAGGCTCGGTCTCGGCTTCAAAGAGGTAGGTTAGGGTTTGGGCTGGCTGTGTGAGCTTCGTGTTATGAATTTGTGGTAAAATTTGACTGAGAACTGAGAGACGGAGGTTGATGGASGAAATTGTGGTTAGGTTTGGCACATGTTTAGTTCAGTTGCGAAACATGAAACGTTGATGTGGGGAGACAAGTGGATCACTAGATTTGGAGTTAAACAGTTTATTGAACCGCTTTCTGAGAAAGTAGGAGATAGAATGGTTTTCTGAGCTGGACGAGGAAATTGGCAAGGATTGGAATAGACTGTAAGACTCAGGTGTTGTTTATGGAGGAAATTGTTGAAAGGCCCACTCTCAGTACAGGTTCGGTGTGATTTTTTAATGGGCGGTGTGTTGGAAAAGCATTCTAGGATCGAGGATGTTGTTAATTGAACTCGGCTTTTGATTGGAAGATGTGACTAGAGTGTTACCTCACCATGGGCAATAACAAAGAAAACATAAACATTGCAATTTTATTACTTTGTAACGCGATGGTGCTTCCAGTATTGCAGGTTCGAGAATGCAGCAATGCTTGTTAGTGGGATATCTTTCAAATGCCTAATTCTTAGAAATTCAGTATTATGTTGCAGATGTTCAGATTAGCCTTCTGTAGGTTGGGGCGTTTAACTAGATGATGGAAAGATAGCCAGTAATTTAGTGCCGGGTATATGTTAGGTGGGGGAAGGTACGACATGGTCGGCTGTCGAAACTCTGGAGATGGGGCYGAAACTCGGATGAACCATGTGTCTCCGATTAGTGGGCTCATCGAAGAGGAAAGTGGGTTAGAGCTTCTAACTCGCAGTGAGAGATTACCAGTATCAATGGCGGGTATCAATTCGCCGGAAGCGGTACTTCCTGTACGGGGATCTTCGTCATGGCGTCCAAGGAAGGGCCTGAAAGCGTCAATATGGTTGAAGCTGACTCTATTCATTGGGATCCTGGTATGGAACTCACTCTGAAAGGCGCTGTACAAAGTGACGGTCTATTGAAAKTCTTTCTATTTGGGAGTATTGACGWKATTTATTCTTTTAAATTGTTTAATTCTACACGTGCATACATAGTTTATATTTGTTGTTATTTCTCYTCTGACTCTGTGCTGCAGGTGGTGGTGTCTGGGGGTGCGTTGTCCCTTGTAATGTGGTTCAACTCCCGCGCACAGCTTGTACATGAAATAGAAAGACGTCTGACTACAGTAGCCGTTTTGAGAACGGAACAGCTGCAAGATTACCTTAATGGAGAGATGGATAAAATGCAGCTGATAGCCACAAGGGTGCAGCTCGTTGCTTATTTATCAAGGCAGTCGAGTGTAAATGAATCMACAGCTATCAAAGATCTAAGTTCGGCTGTTACAGCAGTGTCGGAGTTCGTGAGTGCAGCTGTCTACAACGCCTCAGGACACTTCATGATTTCAGCTGGTGACACTGCTGACTCACAATCCCGGTTCAATCAAACGTTAAGCGCAGAGCAAATCCATCTCGTGCAGTCGGATGTTCATTTTGATATGCCGATACTTACCAAAGATGGTTGGAGGTATTTGTTGTCAAGGAATATCACGTTGGTAAGTTCACCGAACTCTCTTTGTTTTCCTGAACGTATGTCACCTTTCTGTCCTTACTCTGCTTCAAGATCTCACCTTCTTAACAACGCGTAACGTGATAGSACCATTGCAAATGTCATGAGTACTTGGGTTGCACYTAGGTGATTGCTTCCACTAGTTATTTGTAGACATTCTCATATATACCGGTTGTTATCAAGAACGGAATAGACGTTTTTACACTCGACATTTACGCTGGTTATGATTATCTTTGGTGACGTCTGACCGTTGATGTGTGAATGGTTTAGTAAAGGTTAGTATGTTACTGCAAATAGCTTAAAAGTGAGGTTAAATTTAYTAAATTTTGTGGGTTTGGTACTCTGTTTTTAGATTTTGTGTTTTTYAGATTAGAAGCATTTTTTCTTGATTTTGTGGAGAGTTTTTTTCAAGCAATTTTCTTATTATCTGTAGTTACAGGCCTTGTGCAATATTTTAAGACTTCTTTTGTTGTGCATGACTTCAGAGAGATTCAAGTTTAGCTGGTGTGTTGCTTGCATGGGTCAATGCCTCTAGATTAGGGAAGCTGGTAACAGATCGAACTGGCCTTCAAAATACTGGAGAGCTCATAGTTGGGGTTCCACAAGGCGGTCGAGTGCACCTTGTGCTTCCACCATCACTTGCCTATCATRTACAGGACATTGCACTTACAGGTGCTATCAAACTTGCTTGTGAGGACGGTATGAACGGTACACTGATTGAGARGGACTATCGAGGGCAAAAGGTTATTGTTGCTTATACAGCTGTGGGATACCAACAGTGGGGTAYATCACTCAACCATGTCCTGTTTGTACTTGATGTCCCTAATGCGTTTAGAGTATAATGTTTAGACTTCGGTTTGGAAATCACAATTTCATTACGCTTTGATAGAGATACCATTGTTAAGTGCACTTGTTGTCTTAGTGTCGAGTCCAGTCAGTGGGCTGATGTACAGATATGGAATTAACTCACAATCTAGGTTGCAGATTGAGAATTATTGTGTTATTTTGTGCGGAATGCTGGCGTCTCATACATCATATCGTGTTACATAACGTGGCAGTAGTGTATATATCACGTGGTCAAGATTGTGGGAATCTCTCTGTCTGAAACTTTTGGCTTACCTCTTGCTCTGTGTCAGGCTTGCTTGCAAAAATGAGTGAGGCGGAAGCGTTCAAACCAGTGCAAAGAGTCCGCATTGTGATAATTGTAGCTATGATAATCATTCTGATTGTGGGCGTTTTGGCTTCTTTTTGCCTTGCCAAGGTAGGCTGGAAGTATTCGTGATTCTTCTTCTTTGGCGAATTATWATCAGGATTTTTCTTCATTTTCACATGCATTTAATAATCGACATTCAATTGCAGTTTATTGTCAGTTATCTYATTCTCATTGTTTATGCGAAAGGTGTGTAGCTTTGTTAATYGATTCTGAGGTCGTTGCTTGTTCTTTGTGCCGACTTGTAGACTGCCTTTTGATGGTATTTACTATTGCTACTATATATTTAGCTGAGTCTGAGTTTGGCAGGTAGTGATTATCTCGCACACTTTTGTTATCAAGCATTATTCCGATTYTTAACAAGTTCCTGTTCGTGTGTTGATTGTGCTTCAGCTCTTTACAGCCCCGATCATTGARCTGGGAAATGTAGCAACAGCTATCAAAGGTGGAGACATGAGTGCKAGGGTGAAAATTGGCTCTGTAATACTACGGGATGAAATGGATGATTTAAGACGAATTTTTAATGGCATGGCTGAAGAAATTGCWACCAGTCATGCACAGTTGGAACAAAAGGTACTTCCTCTTGACTCTAACCTTTGTCATTGTTATTGCCTATGTTATTGTCGTTGATTAGTGAAGGAAAGTTTACTCGAAGTCAAGGTGAGTAAGGCAGTTTGTCTTGGACGAAATCCAAGCTATTTGTCATCAGATACATTGCTAGAAATAACGACAATTATCTGTTAGGTTCATGGAACTATTGTATTAGCGCACCTCTATTCGTAGTAACTGCTTCACCAAATTGAAAATGCTTCTGGAGATCTATTGCGAAATCTTTGTTGGGCTGCCATCGTAATTATTGGGAACTTTCGTCACGAGCACGAAGTCCTTGGAGCCTCGCATCATTTGAAATGCTCTCTACATGCTTGACTAACTRTTTCTTTCTTTCAGCATTTACAATTTCATGGCTTTGAACATTAGTTAACTTTTGCAGCTCGTTTGTATTGTGTAGTCTATGCAAGTCACCGAGAGGATAACAGAACTGGCCCGAGTCAATGAAGTCTTGAAAGTTGAAATAGTAGAAAGACGGCGAGTGGAGGAGGAAGTAAAGAAAGCCAAAGATGCTGCTTTACAAGCTGACAAGATGAAATCACAATTTTTGGCTAATATGTCGCATGAGATCCGCACTCCTTTGAATGGAATCATCAACTGCACCGAGCTATGTCTCGATACTCGAACTTCTCCTGAGCAGCAAGAGTATCTCGATCTGGTAYTATCGGAATCATAGRCCCTGTTTTTTGAAAACCAGTCATCTCCTGTGAGATCTTTGTAGATTTCCTTGGTGTTATTTTCATGGAGGGTATCTTGACTAAAGTTCTTCTACGTTGGTTATATATGTTTTGGTCTGACCTTCTCTTAAATGATTTGCCTCATAAACTTATGTTCGTGAGTCTAGAATTCTGTTCGACGCTTTTTGTGCAGATGACAATTACTATTGGTCAACTGTATCACGATGTTASTAWATCATTRTTCGTTGKTTATTGGAAAGTTACTTCGCAAATTTAGGACTGAGCGRTTGTCTTGGTTCATGTATTTCGAAATTGAATTGTATCATCTTCTATCTTTTAGATCGTTCAATTTTTTGCCTTGTGTTGACTATTCTGTGTACGCTTGTTTGAATAGCAGCTTTTTCTGATACTATTTTAGACTAGAATATTGTTACGTGCTGTTTTGGAGAGTTGTTTGCATGTCACACGAATATATATTTCCCAGTTGCACTGCAGCCMATCCTTTTCTTTCTGTTYGTTTTCKGTGAGACTCAACTTGATTTTGCAAATTTGTGGTCTTGGAGCAGGTCCGATTTTCAGCGAAACATTTACTGCGAATCATCACAGATATTTTGGACTTCAGTAAAATTGAAGCCGGGAAGCTGGAGATGGAAGACATCCAGTTCTCATTGTATGATCAACTTGAGCATGCAGTGTCCGTCTTGGCTGCTCGTGCTAATAAGAAGGGCCTCGAGCTAGCCTGTCAGGTGGATCGTTCGGTACCTGATCAAATCATTGGTGATCCAGGGCGTCTTTTTCAAGTTTTTGTCAACCTTATAGGTAAATTTCAGCCTYGACCTTGATATCTTCCACCTGCTCTCAGTTTTGCAGTTCATTCACCCATTCCTAATACTTTTGTGCTTTTTGTTTGTTGCAGGTAACAGCATTAAATTTACTGCTGAAGGGGAAGTTATTGTTTCAGCAAAGGTCAAGAGTAGAGATGGTGACAACATTGAACTCTTGTTCTCTGTCAGGGATACTGGTAATTTTCGATTCATTTGTGTCTGTTCTGCATGTTCAGATGTTACCGTATATTGGAAAGGAACATAGTGCTTTCTGGCACTGCTAAACACTTTTTTAACCCTCGTTGCAATTATATACCTCCCTTTCCTATTTTTTCTATTTGTTTAAGTGGTTGGTAGTTAACAATTTATTAATGGAGGATATATCTATTTAGGATCAAATATAGATGTTTCTGACTTCAGTGTACGCTTTTACTTCTTTTCATTTGCACTTCATTATTGTATTTTGTGACTTTTGGCAATTTTTGTATTTGATTTGACCTTCATCTGTCATTTCAGGAATTGGGATACCAAAGCAAAAGCAATCCTTGTTGTTTCAGGCCTTTTCCCAAGTGGATGCTTCTACAACAAGGTATAAGATTTTATTACTGCCATCGTCATGATTGAGTTTCTTTTTAATAAATTCTTATACATTTTCGTTTGTAACAGCAGTACCGGAGTAAAATAATCGTCGTTTAAAAACTTCGTTATGCCCTGGTCTAGAACGGTCTCAATTTTTTTTAGTCCTCACTTTAGGTTAKCACACGCGAGACTGCTTTTTATTTTGATGTCTCGAAGTTTTTATTGAGGGCTGTGCTTTCCAGGTTATATGGAGGAACAGGCCTGGGTCTTGTCATATCCTCAAAGCTGGCTGCTGCGATGGGAGGCACGATGTGGGTTGAGAGTGAAGGAAAAGGGAGCACCTTTAGCTTCACTGCAAATTTCCATATACCTCCTGCCTGTGACCTTCCATCTTCTTTAAATGTGGACGGCTTGAAGGATAYCCGTGTTCTTGTTGTGGATGATAACAGTGTTAATCGTGCCATCTTAGTGGATATGCTAAAGGTTTGACATCTCCTGCAACACTCTTCTTGGTTTTATATTAAACCTCCTTGTATCATCTGTGGAAATCGTATTATTTGTCTTCACTTGTAGAGGCTACATGGAGACAAGGTTGCATGCTTTAAACGTTCAGTATATGCTAAGTGTGTTAGGCCCATTCAATTCAGTTGAGTTCTCGCATTATCTGCATTATTTGTTGCTCTTACAAAGTGTTCACTTGTTACTTTTCGATACAGGTATGGGGTATGATTTCCGAGGGCGTCGATGGAATTGAATCTGCTAAGATCGCTTTGCAAGCAGCAGCAGATGCGGATCAGCAAATTCGAGTTTTGTTGCTAGATATGTGGCTGTATGGAAAGGATGCTTCTGAACTTGTTCACTTCCTTTATGAGAAGCCTTACCTATTAGGGTCAACACCTCGAATGACTCCGTTGTATAAGGGTGACAGCAGTTTGATGGTTCGAGGTGTTGGCGATTTAGAGGAKTCGGAATCTGAAAGTGAAGGAGATGAGGTACTGGCAYCTAGTTTCAAAATTCGAGCTCATCTTATATTACCTTTAAAAGTCTTCGCATTCTTAACACATTGCATTTTCTACGTGCTGTCTTAGGTCGCGATGGAAATTAGACTTTCAGCAAACACGGCTTATACATGGGTTTACCCGATTTTGTATTGCTAAAGAGCTTAGCTTTGTTAATGGCTGATGCATTGTGGTTTTTCTGCAGGTTGACCCTGAGGTGCCTGTTTCTGTTAGAAAGTCTCTGGAAGAAAGAGATTCAAAATTAAGACAGAAACAAGAAGATAGAACTGATGGTTCTTTATCTAGGGAAGGAGGTGTATCTGAAAATAAAAACAAATCAGAATCTAGCATTTTGAAGAGGCGTCGTGATTCTCAAAACAGGCTTGCGAGATCAAATCTGACTCGCCCGCCTTCAAGACCTGCTTCGACTAACGGGCATGTTCCTTCCATTATAATGCTGACKTCAGTGGATCATTCTGATGCAACCAGGTACAATTTTAAGTTTTTTTTTYCCTGACCTGCTTAGAGGACAGCATGCATAACTTTAGATTATTCAGAGCAGCCGAATTGTTTTTGGAGCATATGTAAGCAGTTTTTATGACATGGTATTTGTTCAATTTAGATTAAATGTCTCTTTCAGGATCTTTACTAATGATTGGGTGTGCCCTCTAGTATCTATTTTTGCCGTGTTGGGATCGGTCGTAGTAGTAGAGTCGGAATTTTAGTCGAAGACACTTGTTTTAGATAAAGTTGTTACTCGTGAGCATATACAGCAGAATACTTAATATTATAAAGGTTTATTTGGGGTCGCTTCAATTAGTATTGACGTTGGATCAACTATTTCGTTTGTGCCTTTGTAGATGCAGGCAACTGGGAGTACAAGTGCACATCTCAAAGCCAGTTAAACGAGTTGTCTTGGTTCGAGCGCTGCATCTTGCCCTTGGTGTAACTGATGGTCGACCCGTGACTGTGGTAAGWAGTGACAGTTTTCTTCTTTAGTTTCGTTTCGTGATAGCTTATGTATCTATGTCATTTCTTTATTTTGGGTAAAATTATTTTGGAGATGTTYGTGTGAATCTTCTCGTTTACGAGGTTATACTTTGTTTGTATTAGATCTACAAAATGGAAGATCGTAAGTATAGTGTAGTTTGTATGGACTGTGCTCAACAAGTGTATTGCATGCAGCTGTTWTTTAGTATATGGACTTGTGTCACCGTTTGGGTAATTTTTGCCTAGCAGGTCTGAAGAGATTTGGCCTAATAGAGAAGATAATGTGAATCGATTAGTATAACAGCTTATTTGTTATCTCTAACAGCGAAGTATTGTCAAGACGGAGAAAATGTGTTCCTGTTAACAGTCGTAACTTAAAATCTCTCAGAACTGTACGAACGTATAAAGCGGGATTGGTTCTTGAGAGTACTCTGACCATGAGCTTTCGATGAGACAATTGTGAAACTTAGCTTTCGATCTTAGGTGGACAATTGACCGCTGTGTCATAGCTGAGAGGATCCAGCTTATTTCGTCAATTCAAATCATAGATATTATGATAATCATTTCGAAGCACCATTTGATAAACCTTTTGCGTAACAGAACAACCCTCTCTAATCTGGAAGTTTTGATATGAAAGTGTTTCATGGGAATTTATGGGCCAAATTTAGAAGCAGTCATGCTAATGCAGACTTGACTTAAAAATGATTACCAGGAACAACCGATTTGCAGTCCGTCTCTGACAGGCCTGGAACCGAAGAATGGGGAGGTATGTTCAATTGGCCAACGTATCCCAGAGAGTGGATGTACTATATCTTCTGGGTTCTGAAATGCTGAATTTCTCTACCTTCTGCGGTAGCAATAGTGGCATTGACTCAAACAACAATGACTTCCATTTGTTTCACGGGATGCTAATCTCTAGATTTCCCATTCAGTACCTTTTCATTCGCAAACCTTTTTACTCAAGCTTTAGATACATCTTTCTTGTTGTTTCTCCTCGTTTAGTGCAGTCATTACTTTCGCTATTTGGCTTGTTGTTTCTAATTGAGTTCATTTGGTTCCGGAAAATGTGTTATCTGAACTTCAATGCGCATGTGATTGAAGCTTTATTTGTGTTGAACACATGCTTGGTCACCTGAGTGAGCTTTTCCATAGGCATGTATTTCAATCTGTGGACACCTCTCTCATTGACGGCAGCGGGGGTGTCTTACAGAACTGGTAGCGCCTTGGGCAGTCCTCATCCAGGAGATGGAGTCCACACTTGACGTCAGTTTCCGCATTAGCAGCGCAATTCTTCAGCTCGATTTTGTACAGAAGCAATTCTTGCTGTAAACTCTGATGAAACCATGTACAACTTTACTTTGGCGGATGGAGTATTTGCGAGCGTTTGCACTGATTCCCATCTAGAACCACTTACGAGTTTAGTACGAAGTAGTATACAACTTTGTAGCTGCTAGTATATGGACAGGAATGATGAGGGTTTTTTCTATCAGTGGCAATTAATGAGCTCACTTAGAATGCAGACTTCTCAGTATTATCTATTATAGTCACTGCTTTTTCCTTCAAGTGATGATCAATCCACTTGCTATTTCATTTCTCTCTCTGACCTGCTGCTGCTACTCTTTGTTTGTTTCTTCTCTTTATGATGTTTGCCCTGGTGGAATCTGAACTCTGGCTCAATACTCTTCTTCCCCTTCTCCTTCCTCGCCCTCTTCTCCTTCCTCGCCCTCAGCAGGAGGCGGCTCAGGCTTGGGTGGGAGGTCGGTGGCCTCCACGAGCTCGCCAGCGTATTCTTTCATCACGGAAGGAGGCATGGTGGGCTTGAACCTATCGTTTTTCACGCCGTAGCCGACGTAGATGTTGCTGAAGCTGGTGGGCGTGGCCACGCAGTAGGCCCCTGGCCAGAGATGCGACCGCAGGCACACCACTTGGTGTTTCAGGTTCTTGATGCTGGAGCTTCTGCAGGAGGACCAGGCTTTGACGCCTTCGATGCCGGGGAGGTCTTTGTCTTCCGCAATGGATCGCAGGGGGCCTGGTTCTTCTTCGGGCTCCTCGGGTTCTTCGGTCTCGTCCTCTTCCCCTCCCTCGCCTTCCTCCCCTTCGGCGGCTTCCTCCTCGGGCTCCTCGGCTTCCTCCTCGCCCTCGCCTTCGGGCTCCTCGTACTTCGTGCAGCGGCCTTGCTTGGGGATCATGGCGTTCTTGTGCACCCAGCCTTCCAGCGCTGCCAGCTCTTCTGCGGGCGGCATTTGGAARTCCTCAGCTGCCGTCACGGTTTGCCCTCCTCCCTCGTCCTCAGAAGCCTGCGCCTCTCAGTAAGACAGGCTCCTTTCATGCCACGATTCAAGGTAAAATCTGGTTCTGGTAAATGGTGAGACAAAACACTATTTGCAAGGTTCTAGTCTTCTTTGGTACGGTTTTCCAGTTTGGAACTGTTAACTGGTGTTCCGAAGATTGGCGTGACTAACGTTTAGGAAACTGATTGCTAAACTGAAAATAAATTTCAGAATTTAAGCTATGTTTGGTGCAAACAAATCGAATATTGACTTTGCATTTACTCTCACGGACCCGGTCTACGACTTGTTTTTCCAACTTTGTGTGGCCCTTTAAGGTTTGGTGATGTGAAGGCGAAGAAGAAGCCAGCAGCCGTCTTGGATTTGAGCGTAACTTACCGAGTAGTACCCACCAGGTGCAATTTGCGTTGCATGTCCAATTCTTGCAATTTGAGCTCGTARGTAGTTCATCTCAATTCCAGGGAAAGATGGGTACCCTGACACTTCTGCCTGCAGACAATATAGTAAATTGTTRTWTAAGTAATAGTTTTTRGTTCATTAAGAGAAAGTATAAGGCTAAAGGTTTGTGTTTGTTTAAATTTCAATATTCGTTACGTGCTTCAAATTCCTGAATTTCCACTTTGTTTTGTGTTAACACCAATYTTCCTTAATTTTTCACGAATCTGTTTTCTATCAATCTCATTACTGCTCTCTTCGTACTTTTTTTTAGAAATTGATTTCTTTCCTAGTGACAAGTCATTCTGAGGTTCCCTCTTCTGATTTGATTGCCCACCTACTCCATTCATTGTATTCTATTTCAAAAATATGAATACAGTAAGATATCTGAGCTCGGTTACAAATGAGGATTCAGTTGCTTRAAATGGAATGCGGACGTGAGGGATTATTTGCTCACCTCAGGRTCGCCAGTGAGGTATTTCTTCAATTGTCTTGCGGTTTTGACCTGTAATGGCGTCACAGGCGGCAGCTTTTTGCAGACGTCTCCCGGTCTATGGCAGTACCAGTACACCATGGCGTTGGTGCCAACTCCTTCCTCAGGTGGAATGCCATCTGTGGGCCGGCCCCAGTTTTTTTTCTTCTTGGGCTTCTCTTCGCCTTCTTCGCCTTCTTCCCCTTCCTCACCTTCTTCCCCTTCTTCCTCTTCTTCCTCTTCGTCTGCACCTGCTCCCTCTTTCAGTGTGCTTTCAAACACGTAGTAGTTGCTGCCCATGCCAGCCATCCAGGATATCATTTGCTGTCATTTTTCTTTTTGGAGACAAAAAACTGCAAAGTGATTCAGCTTGATGTGGTGGGGCTTACTTGGAGATGCCAAAAAACTTTCCGAAGAATCGAACTGTCTCAACACCGAACTTGGGGTCGTCCCCAAGYTGCTTCAACGCTAAAATAACAAGGTACGTGTCCATTCTACCAATTCCACAACCACATGCATCGAAGAAGACGCTGTCCATGAGCATATTYTGTGCTTCAAACTCGTTTGCAGGAGGCTCTTCTTCTTCCTCGGGAGGCGCTTCTTCTTCCTCCCCTTCTTCACCCTCTTTCTTCGGTTCTTCTTCTTCTTCCTTAGGAGGTTCTGGTTCTTTCTGACTGTAATCATGCAACGTATGTTGTCAGTTTTTGACGATGTAGGTTGGAATTGACTTGAYATTTTGCACTTYGACCCCTAAGTGCCCATACTAAGAGGAGGAAGTCCACTTTGAAGTTAATAGTCATTATWATAACTTYCAAAATATATCCTTTGTGTTAAAAAATCATGTTTTATGATTTCCTCTATCTACAGGTGTATTTTTGTACCTCCCTTTAAGCTTTTAATTGGTATATTTATTTCAACTTCTACAGATATGGAAGCGGACATTGTTTGCCATTTCAGCACTTGGGGCTTCAATTGGGAATCATTAAACGAAGGTGAAGTGATACATACCAGAAAAGTGTGAAGAAATTCTTGACAGGTTCCACATCCTTTGGATCTCTTCCCCCTTGAACCGGTTTCTCCCCTTCATGGGACACAAACCGAGTTTTCTTCAGAATGAAGCTTGTTTCTAAAACGTCTACTGCATTCTTTGTCTTCGCTTGCAACACCTGAAAAATGAGGTAAAAGATACTCTTTCCGTTCCTTTAAGAATTTTCACACATGTAGGACAGCAATTTCTTTAGAGATCTGTATAAATGTGTGTAGACATCACTTTGGGTCCAAGAGCCGAATCAAAATTTTGTCACTAGGTTAGAATTTCTTGTGCCATCATTCAAAGCTGAAGGTTGTAGAGTACAAGTGACGGTAGACAAACCCTTTTCCATAGACATTTAACCAAGTCGAACCCACTCCCAACTTGCTAATTGTAAGCGTGCATTGGAAAAGATGATTTTCTGTTGGTAACTGGAGTCGATTAATAGGAGACGGGATCAGGTCTTTTATGGTTTTAGCATTCTCTATTTTATATTTCATATGCAGTGCAGAAAAGAGAACCACCCCATTTTCAGTTTTCATTGATTGTCATAGTTGTGGTAGTGCTTGTGGAGGGGAGAGGTTTGTGGCAAAATGTGCTTACGCTGCGGACAATCTCAGAGATATGTGTGAACGCATCATCTCCTGTGCTTGTGCTCAGGGTTTTCAAGTATGCCAAAGCATCTTCCACGGACATCCCTGCCATGATTTTCTTGCAGCAGGCTGCTCGAAACTCCCTCAGCGCTGGTGTTATTTCCTCATGCCCTCTTGCTGCCCCTTGTTTTTAGTTGGCTCCAGTTTAGGCTACGCTGCATTTAATTGCATTTCTGTAGTATAAAATTYCKTACTTSCTAAATTTGTTTTTTTTAGATCTCAAGCAACCATTTCTTTCTGTTTTGGAACTTATGTTGATCAGTTCTCGTTTCCTGCAAGTAAACCTTCTGGTTTCTTTTTCAATAACCGCTATCCTCTACCTGCCCAATTTATTCATCCTTTTCCACTTCTAGAATCCAACACACGATTCATTGGGTAGCTTCTGGAACATAGGATTTCCTTGACCTAATTTATGCACTGTGGAATGAGGAAGTTGACAGTGAGAAAACGTGTGATCGTTTTTTGTTAGCGCAGTCATTGCATGGAAATTAGTCTACTAAGTTGCATTCCGGTGATGCATTTTAGGGTTATGATGGTAGTTTTAAGTGTACTTACTATGGAAAATTGTAGATGTTTAACCCATAGGGGTTTTAAGTGTACTTACTATGGAAAATTGTAGATGTTTAACCCATAAACGACACTGAGGCCATTTTATGATTGATGAAAGGAAGAGCATCTTTCTATGTAGGACAAAAATACAACTATTCATTCTCGGAAGTAGGGGTGGAAAGGAAAGATCATCTATAGTAGTTTGACTTCCAATCCATGCTTTTGGATTTTATTAAACTTATGATTCCCATGGTATCAAAATTGATGATTTCCCATCACCAGCTCATTGTGTAAGGGTTAAAGTTTAAACATGATATATTGCCCCTCAGACACTTCAATAACTTTTGAGGTACAACAAAGGTAGATATTTATATAGTGTGGAATGTCAAATAGATAGTATAGGTCCCCTTATTACCCCTATTCAGAGTAAATAGACCGAGTAGAAGAACGACAAAACAATGAAACCTGTGCGCAAGATGAAAGTCGGAATCAGCTTTTTATAGATCATGAACTGGCTCGATCCAACTGTTCCATTGTAGTCATGAAGATTGTTTGAATCCCCGCCATCATAACTGTATACAGAGATCAAACTTTCAGAGCATGCTCCCAATACATCGTCTCTTTGCGCTTCTGCGTGAATTGGGAATGGAATTGCTTCAATGACATCCCCAAACCCGTTTCTAAATTTGAGCAAAGTAGCACCTCAAGTATCTACACAAGACTTGAAGTTGTCGATTTCTACAAGCACTTCTCCAGTCCTGATTCCACTAACGACAATGTTGGAGAGCTCTGTCCTGAATTTTCCAGAGTGATGACGTCCAGAGTCATGTGATGAAGAGCCCGAAATTGTCGTTACCGGCTTTCYAATTTATCGCAAGTGGCAAATGCGAATAACAAAACCTTGGCTTCTTGGTAGACGGCAGTATGTTTAGGTATCGACAACCATAGGCTCAGCTCCACTAGCGCTCTCGACCGCTGGGAGTTCAGGTGCGTCATAGTCSAAAGGATTTTTCTGTTCGTCATCTAAAGTGGTCTGCAAGTCATCCACCTGCAGGAACCCMAAATCAACATGTSAWTGGGTGAAAATACACATCAAAGGATCACAAGTGTACTCAAAAAACAATGTGTTACCAGCTTTAGACTATCTGCTACACTGAGTAAGAGGGATAATTGTTGATACATTAAACCCTATCACAACATTACTAAGGTGTGGGAGTAAAATTGATCACAAAAACTAGGAGCTTACTGAGAGTCCTAAACTATTTAAATATCCACTTACAACGTGCAAAAGTAGACCAAACTGCTTCTTGCGAAGCTCAATTGTTCGGGAAGCTGCATAATTCTCTGCTTCCAGCTGAACAAGCTCTTTCTCCAGGTCGTTYAATTGCTTTTGCGTCACTGCTCGTGGTGACTGGGCCGATATTAGYTTCCGGATTACTTCACACTCCTCCTTGTGTTGCCTCTCGATTTTCGCCAGTTCAAGTTGCACTTTCAAATCCTCAATATCCTGTTGTGCCTGTCCCAAATAACAGCAGGTCGACCATACCGTTAGGAATAACAGTGTTCGCAATGAAATTTAATCTTCRACCTTTGCATCAATGTCTTTTAATTCCAAGCTTCAAGTGGCAACCAGATTCATCAAATTGTAAAAATTGTGTAATTCAGATAGAGGCAAAATCTAGATCACTAGAACAGTAAAGAACATTGCATGCATCGATCAGGAAATAAAAAAATTTGAACCGAAAAGGTCTCCATGTAACCCTGAACCCTAAAAACTGCTCTATAATGAAGAGCTCTTGACATTAACCTAATCTACAATCTCTGAATCGGTATCTTACGAATCCGAGACTCAAATGACAACAAGAGGATCACTACCATCCTCAAAAACTCAAGTCATCAGTAAAAATTTAGACTCCAAACCAATCCTGGCAATGCACAAAGAATAGTTGTATAATGGAGCAGGAAAGGGCTTGACACAAACAATGAAGAACCTGAGCAATCTGCTGATTCAATTCCACATGCAACTCCTTGAAATTATCCTGCTCCCGTCGGTTAGCATCGATCACGGCCTTGGTCTTCAACAACGGCAGCTCAAACGTGGCCAACTCCTGCAGAAACGAGCGGTACAGTTTCTCGCACTCGCTGTACTTACTGTCCTCCTTCTCGATCTCGCCCGCCAAGGCCGTGAACTTCTTGATGAGCTTCTTCAACGGAGGCTCCCCGCGCGTGGTGGTCGTGCGCGTTAACAGACGTTGCCGGATCACCGCGTCGTCCTCCGCAAGGCTGATGGCGTAGTGCGCGGCCATGGCCACCACCGCTTGAACTCCAGATAAAAACCTTTTCAATCAAGTCCTAAGCCCTAAACTAAACCTCAAATGCGTGGGMTCTACTGCTCTACTGCTGCTTGGCCATGAGGTAACCAATCAACAGGAGCTACATTCACTGCCTCAGCCACATTGAATCCAGCACTGAATCCAGAGTGATAAGCATTTGGGAACGTGATCACAAAATCGCCCGGTTGCTGCACCAGCCTGACGACTGGAACCCGTTCTTGCTTCAAGAAAGATGGCGACAATTGTGCTACCTGAACGATGAAACATAGTGAGARTAGCTCCTTGATTGCTATTTCAGCTGAATACACAACAACGACCATGATACAAGGAGGAAAATAGCTGACTGAATACATGCTGACCACAAAATCCTATACGACCGGAGGATATGAGATGCAAGAAGAATGTACTGACACTGCCCACATGCCAAGCAGAACTGAATGGAAATTGCGAGGTCAGATAACCGTGTAAGAAGAAATTTGCATTACCAGTTTGTGAAGAAGACCAGGTTGCCCACTGGACAAGGCAGGTGAATGATTCTTCTCAATCAAGTCCTAAGCCCTAAACTAAACCTCACGAGACTTTTCAAATCCGCCGGAACATTTTCGGGACGGCAATCCGTCGGGGTGGCGATGAAGGTGTAGATGGCGATGGTGAGGGCAACCACCAAGACCGCTTCGCCACAGCCAGGGAATTAGGGTTTTGCATCGACCATCAAGACGGGCTTGAAAAGATTGGCATTTTTTTTCAACCCTAACGTACCACCTCCATGCGTCCGAATAAGCAATTGAGCATCCTATAATGGAATTGTCTAATTTTCGTTGGGTAATGTTGGAAGTCAAAAAAGTATTCTAAATTTCCTTGATTTTGTAATTTTGTAGACCATATGAAGAAAACTCTAATTTTTCAAGCTATTCAAAATTAATGTATTCAAAATAGATGTATTCAAAAACAATCTTTGACTCTCACAAATTGAAGTAATGTAGTTGAATCTCAAATCACCAAATTTTCTACTCTCAGATCCCACATAGCTCAACTTCATGATGAAATTTTGATAGATAACTGTTAGATTTCTTGAGAGAAACCCAACACAAGTCGTTTGGTAATTTTACAACACTCACATGATAGTCTCAATATTTTCAAAGTTGACAACATAGGGGGCCATATTCATGCCACTAGACACCCCTTAAAACGCCACCCTTGGAGCACAACTTTCAATGGTTGCTTCAATGAACAYTTCAACTCCCATTGGTTACTCTTATGCAATTGTAGTGGTTTTGAGACATCAAATGAATCTTTTATTATCAAAAAATTGTTGAAAAAATTAGAAATGTGGGATTTATCGGTTCAACTACCTAAGTGTATTTTTAAGGGAGAATTTTTAGAAGAGAATTTGAGATAGAAGAAAAAATTAAATACGTTTGTTTTAAGTACTCAGCTCAAAGAAAGTAGCATTGCTCTTAAGAATATATAATATCTAAATATCTCTAAATATCTACCCTCTTCCAAATATCTATGATTGTTTCACATTTGAGCATTCTTTTTCTTTCCATCCAAGATTACACAATGATTTTTTTTTAAGCTTCTTCACTGAATATTAATTAGATGATGTATAATTTTCACAGCATTCATCATCCATCCAATAGTGGATGATTAAACACTCATGTATTAACTCTTACAATTCAAAACTCTAAACAGAAACTTTACTCTGAAATCACTACATGTAATTGCTTTCAAATAAGCAATTGATTATAATCCCCCAAATCAAATTGCTTAATTTTTGTTGTCCTATTGAAAGTCAAAAGAGCACTTTAGATTTTCTTCTAATACGTTTTTTTAACACTAAATGAATGAACCAAGTATTAAAAATGTGTACTGATAAACACAACTCTAAACTYTCATGAAGAGAGTTAGAGAATTTTCAARAATTTGTAGGAGCCAATTTTTGAAAGGGGTCCCAATAAGGTGTAGTTACCATATCCTTGGCCAAATTTTGAGCAATTTTTTTAGAAACTATTTATATTTTATGAAAATAATATAATTTCTAAAAAATTGAGGTGAAAAATTCTTGATTTACGATAATTTGTACCACATGTTTCTACCATTCAAAAATTTAGAACTTATGTCTTCTATTGTACTTGAAGGTACCTCAAAGATTCATTTTGACTCCTATATATACATAAAAATAAATACATGAAAATAGGTATTTAAGATGGTCAATTTGGTGTTTAGAGATTAAATCCTTAATTTTTAGTTTTCTAAAATGTCTTTGTTTTTATGATCCCTGCATTTTCATTCTAGATAAATATGTCTCATGTCTTTGCATTGCAATGTATTTTCATCAAGAATAAAAGTTTTTTCAAAGCTTTGAAGACCACACCTATCCACAAACTTAAACTCCTCATAACTTTCATCTCATTGATCAAAATGGAATGATTCAAAGCTTTCCATGCATATATAAATCTAGGGAACCAATTTCAGATTTTTATTTCTTGAAGAAGTGATTTTTCAAGAAGTTTTTTAAGCTGTCCGAGTTGCTTGTCAAATCTTGAAAATTACATATCATGCAATAACTTTTTAACCATGTAGTCAGAAATTATGAAAATTGTTGCGCCCTATAGCTACTCCTTGGGCACATGTTGTGTGAAATTTTCAAAGAAAAAAAATAAAACTTTCATTCGTAGTGAGTTGCCCAAAATTGCTATATTTCCAAAAAAAACGGTGCTTGGACCTTTAGAGATTAAGGCTATTAACCCCTAAAGGACCGGAGGTGTTTGAGCATATCTCTTATTTTCTAGACTATCTCTTGTAACAAGCATAATTTCTCATTTGTGTGGAATAATTTGATGATTGCCACCATTGAAATGAAATTAGACTTGTGTATCTTTCCTATGAAAAAAAGATCAACAAAATTGCACAACTTTTGAGGAACTATCACCGTTGAAAAGATTGAAGAAAGATGTTCAATTAGACAATACTTTGTATATACGCTAAAATGGGAATGTTGAAATTGGAATGCATTAAAGTGCTCCAAAAACTTTGAATTTTTTTTTACAAGTACATACCATCATGGTATTGATGAGTAATTTTTTACAAATCCTTTTGAGGTGTAGAGAAAAAGATATGAGGATGTGAAGTGACAACCCACAATGCCTTTTCAATTCTCAAAAAATTCACCAAAAATCACACACTTGATCATTACTTGATCAAATTGCGCCAACGGATTCAACGTAAATAATCATTGAGGGTCTTTATGTTGTTCATGAGCTGTTAGGAAGGTTAACATATCAAATTTGCTACAAATGTAGTTGTAAAAGCCATGTGGTGGCCTTATGGTCCTTCACGGATTAATAACATTTTAAAGACTTGTTTCATGTTGTAAGTAGATTTTGGTGCACTCTTAGCGTTCTAAAAACTTTGAGTTTTGGAGCGATTTTTAAAGTGTAGTTTTGGAGTATTAAAAAATAGAATTTAGAGGGCATTTTCAAATATCACTAGTGGGCATTTAATTGTTGAGTGTGAAGTCATCATTTTATGGGCATTTAATTGTTGAGTGTGAGGTCATCATTTTATGGGCATTTGTTATGAGCCAAAGATCATGTGTGGACCTTTGTTTAATTTATCTCCCAAATTTCTATCTACTTCAATTGGGCAATATTCAAAGAGATACAAAAAATTAAGAACAAACAATGTTGATTGACCCTTCTAATCATTTCATTTGTCTTTTGATTGATGATTTTCATAGATGGAGGGGGAACTACTACTCCGATCCTAGATCTCTTAATCCTAGATAACGATCAAAAGCCAAAACCAACAAATTCATAACATCACAAGTGCATTAGGAAGATCATTTTGGGACAAAAAGTAAAGGCGAACAGGAAGATCATTATGGGATGGAGGGAGTATAAAATATCAAGATTGAGAGGATGGTAGGAATGTACATGCATAACCCGGGCATAACCATCTATGAAACCCGTACCCTAGATGATACAAAAATATTCTAAGGGTTACTATGATGCTTTTTAAAACCACATGTTTTGAAGGACCACTTGAAGGTTTGAAATCATCCACGTGGTCCCTACATTCTCAAAAGGTCMAATTTGGTATAGGAGAGGGACTTAGAGAATTCAAAGTTGCATTTTTGTATATTTGTGTGAAAGAGCAATATTAGTGAAGAAGAGAAAATTTCCTATCTTCATATCTACTCCCCCTTCATCCAAATAGGGATAGGGATATTGGGATAGGGAAGGATTGGTGGGRATGTTCTAAATCCATGAGAAAATGTGCCCAACCATATCAACTAGGCCATTGGGTCAATGTGGAAAGTGGGAGAAGTGAGGAGAGGAGTGGAGGAAGGAAAGGTATGGGCTAGGGCTCAAATGGAGGGAGGTTGGAAATTGTGCCACCACCTTTTWGCTTGGTCTAAGTTGATTTGAAAGTAGAGACATGTATCATTTGATTTATGTTTGAGAGCTCTTCAAATATCATGTAGTTTACGTATCTTTATCATCATCCTAGCAACATGTTCTAAGAAAAACCTTAGTTCCATTTCACATTTGAAATAAACAAAAAGTCTTTTGAATAATTCTTGCAATATTAATTCTTCAATTATCTCTATTTAAAAGACAAATAGATTGATGTATCCAACCAAAGTTCATCATCATGATTTAAAGATTAAATCAATTTAATAAACTAATCCAAATTCAATAATTTAAAACATCTATGAAAAATAACCTATTGATTGTCATATTTGATATTTTCAATTTGTAATAAGATTATTAAGGTTCAAGCAGTACTCTGACAATTCCCATATCCAAATTGATTTCCTCAAATTTTTATTTGTGATTACAAAAGATCACCGCCTTCTTAATCCTTCAACGCCCATGAGGCTCGAATAGCGCCCCTCTTGATTTGAAAAATTGAACTCGGCCTCTAGATCTTTGCGACTTGGAGGATGTAAATCCGTAGGGTTGTAGAATCAGGATTAGTTGTGCTACTCGTAAATTTATCAGACTACTATACCACGGGAATTTTGATCAGTCATCAAAATTTGGTGAGAGGTCAAAACGAGGACAGTTAGTTGGCACAAAAAGTGATCGGGTTGAGCTGGTGAGTAGGAATTGAGCATGGGAGGAACCTTGGGTGAATTTGTTGCCCTCGAGAAAACAACTCGCGGCTTGTGCGTGTAGGCGTGCAACAGCTAGATCTATTGGTGCTAGAGTCCAAGAAAAGCTCGTTGATGTGTCGGATGTGTAAACAATTGAAATGACTAGCATGTTGGAAGGTAAACAATTGCTAGAATTGAAGAATCAACAATTTCATAAAGATGAAGAAAATTTTTCAATGAGTGGTTGGAGTCGGAGGAGTCGTTGTTGTTCATTGATTCAAGTGAGTTTTGGTGGGAGATCAAAGGTGCTACAAAGCCAGCTTTCTGTTGTGTGTCGCTGCAGCCACTAAGACACGCTAGTGGTGGGTGATCAATTCTTCAGAAGCATCTACTCGGGATTGCTTCAATGGATGCTCCTTCACATATTGATCCATTCCAATCAGCGGCAAAAGCACATATTTGCAATGCTTCTAGGATTCTCCAAGAATCTCCAGCTTCATACAAAAGTCAGCAAGTGGTGTTCGGCTAGACACCGCACATCCGATCAGGTGACCTATTGTACAGTGCCGTGCAAGTCTCCTCCACCGGCCCTATCTTCTTATTTTGCCAAATGAGACACACTCGTGAGACCCTCATTTTTGCGAATCATGTCCAATTACCTTCAAAACTTCTAGAAGTACTCATAACCTTGCCATCTTATATGCATTCAATTTTGGGGTCAATCCGATCCCTACAACAACTGCATTTTTCAACTACAAGGCAKGAAGTACTGCAAAGTGGGCATTTTTGGGACTATACTTGCCGCAGATCAAATGCTATAGACTTTCAATCCATACAATGGATTTTCAAGTATAATTGATCGCCAAGTTCTCCACGGAGTGTAGCTTGCATTTCAACGGTGCATCCTTGAGATTCTTCATAGATTGAACACTACACTTTGCAGATTGAACAAAGGTCAAGAAAATAGGTTCTGTGAAGAAACAGGCAAGGGCGTTGAGGGGTTAATCATGCCTTTCTAACAATCTATGAACTAAGAGTTAAAGTACCAATTCAATAATTGTCWCATGTAAAGCTCAAGTTGAGACCTAGGACAAAGTTATTGGTCTTAAAACTTCATAAGGTATGATGGACCAAAATATGCTACAATCCAATTAAAGTCAACATAATTCCACTCTATTCCATTCTATTAATATAGTAAAAACTATATTAGAATCACATGGACATATTGAGTGTAGAATTGATCTTCAAAGAGATAGTTTCATGACTTTATGGATGGAACCATAAGGTTCATATATATATATATGTATATATATATATATATATATATATATAACAGTCACTCGAAAGGACAAGATAAGTTTCCCCTTATAGTCAACAACAAGCTATATGTTTTATTTTTGCTAGTTGTAATGTATTCATATTTTTTCAAAAATGAATTGATCAAAGGAATTGCAGAATAAGCCTTAATTTTCCATTTTTTTGCAAGAAATATTTCAAGTCTAATAAGCCTAGGTATATGCAACAACCAAGGGTTCAAATCTACAATAAATCATCTTAAATTACAACTCTTGAATTAAACTTTTTATAGTGTCAAAAGTCAAAGATGAAAAAACTAATCTAATAAAGTTTGATAAGACTACAATTGAAAAAGATGAATACAAAAAATAAAAATAAAGAATTATAGAATTTTCATGTTTTTCTTCTTTCTTTATATTTAGCATGCATGAATGAATAATAAGGCTTAAATTTAAAGAAATTTATGAGAGCAATTTACATATATACATTTATTACTTAATCCTTAAAGGACCACAAGGCCACCACTTGGCTTTTGCAACTACATTTGTTAACCTCACTAACAACTCATGAACAACAAAGAGACCGTCAATGATTTTTTACACTAAATCCGTTGGCGCAATTCGATCAAGAAATGATGAAGTGTGTGATTTTTGGTGAATTTTTTGAATATTAAAAAATGATTTGAAAAAAATTATAAACTAATATCATAATGATATGTACATGTGGAAAAAAAAGTAGAGTTTAGGGAGCACTTCCAGGCATTCCGATTTTCCCATTTTAGTGTATATACAAAGTACTGCCTAATTGAACATCTTTCATCAATCTTTTCAATTGTGTAATTTTTTCAAAATTGTGCAATTTTGTTGATCATTTTTTCATAGGAAAGTTACACAAGTCTAATTTCATTTCATTAGTGGCAATCATCAAAATTATTCCACACAAATGAGAAAATTATGCTTGTTACAAGAGTTAGTCTAGAAAACAAAAGATATGCTCAAATACCCCCAGTCCTTTAGGGGTTAACATGCTTATGGAGATTGTTGACGCATTGCTTTTGGCTTTGGAGGTTTCATTAATAAAAGTACAATTGTTTGGTGTATTAGTGGGATTAGATGAAAACTTGAATCATGGCTTATTATACATGGAAGTTTTCTTGAATATATAAATTATTTTCAATTCAATATAACTAGCATACATATCAATGTAGACTAATGTGCCCTAGTTGGTGCCCCAGTCAAAATAAAAGTAAAAATTATTTTCTACTCCTAAAACAATTCAAAAATTCATACCTACATAGTGTGTTTTTGAACGTTAGGAAACAAAGTTCATGCATCCCTCCTTGCCAAGGAATTTCCATTGATACAATGAATACAACTAGGGGACACACAATCCAATATATCTCACCATACAAACAAACAAAACAAAAACAAGACAAACGGCCTCATTTAAGGTATAGATGCTCTCAATTGAAACAATGCAATGGAGTATTTTTTGTTTCAAAATTTATAGGTCTCTAAACCCAAAACACATCATATAGTAAGTTGGTATTCTAATAATATGTTATTCTTCTTCATAAAAATACCCAAAACAAAGTCCATATTTCTTCAATTTCTTGTTTGCCATAGTCCATATTCAAACTTCAAAAGTCCCTAACTTCTACAATCTAAAATGATTTTTAAAAAAATAAAGCGTAATCTTCAACACAATAAAGTTATCTATGTGTATACAAATTTTTACATTCAATGATGTAGGTTTACTAGGTCAATGTCATCTTGCAATACAAAGTACTTCCTGAAATTAGCAGTGTGACACAAAAAGTGATCCACTCAATTGTGCATACACCCTCAAGAATACTAGTAACTTTCACCTCATATTGGCACATGACAGTGGAATCAATCTAATATTTTTATAAAAATAAAACCATTCAACTAAAGTACCAATTATCATTTTTTAAATCCATTTTAAGTTTTTAATTTTTAATCTTTTTTAATTTAAATTTTAAATGTAGAATTCTATAGAAGTTTTGGAGCTCAAAAAATGTAAATTTATATGTATATGTGAAAATACCCCAAAAAATTCAATAATATAAATCATATAAATTTGCACAAAAATTTAGCTTCAAGATAACAACTGGCTTTGTAAATAATTGGGTTTGATAATTATTTCTATATTTATCTTATTTGATTTGATTTGATATTAAGGTTAAATTCTTTTTTTTATATTGAACATATATTATATTAGTGTATCGTATTTTCTTTCACAATTCTATGTAAACAACGATCATCTTTTGGAATTAAATACTTAAAGTTGATACTCCTTYTGTTTTTGAAAAATACCCATGTTTTCTTTGTAAAATACAAAAGAAACACGGGTCTTTGTCAAAAAAAGAGGTAGTAATTTAGTAATGTGCTGTCTTTAGAACGCATAGTAGTATATTAAATGTGAAGATTTTTAAAATTAAAAAATAGTAATATTTGGATTTAATTTTTTTAAATGCAATACATCACTGTGATATAATTCTCATGTATGTTCAAATATACCAATTTTTAATGAGAATTACTTAAATTGATGTGAAACATTATTTTAAAAGTAGCCATTGATAATTTTTGCATCCAATAACTCAAACATTAATTGATTTGAATTATTGAAACAAAAAATTGATTATTAAAGACAATATACTGATTTAGAATATTTAGATTATTTTTTCCTTTACTATAACTTATTGCAAACATATATTGAATAACAATCATGTGTAATTGCGTTTAGATAAAATCTTCAAAATTCTATMAAAAAAAATTGAAGATKTAGAAATAAARGTTGGATAATCTAAGTTAATTAATCATTTAAATTAAAAAATTGAAGTTTGAATATAGTAAAGATTTGTAAAAATATTGTAAAACTTGTATATGGACAGAAAATCCAACTAAAGATACAAAGCTATAAAAAGCTATAAAAAAGATTGGATTTTGGTCATGCATTAATTTGTCATTCTTGTCGTTAAAATAATAATCCAATGATTTGATTTAAAAAAATTAATCATTTTTCCATCAAAATGGTTGGTTTTTAGAATCTAATTTATCTTACAACAACAAACAATTTGTATACATTAATGCTACAATTATTATAAAATTTAAATTAAGACCATAGTTCTCGTTGTGAGAATRGCATTAAGTTTGTAGAAGGTAATGAATATAAGCTTGGTTGATTCCAAGAACTTCCTAATGACGAAACATGTGGATTTTCAAAAGTTGAATGTCTAAAACTTGATGGAGGAGAAGAAGGTACAATACTATTCCAACTTGTATTGTAATCTTGAATTTTAGTCGTATATTCTTGATTTATGTCATTTCTATAAGAACCTAAAAGATCATTGCCTTCTAACAAATGCCTCCATGAATCTTCATGCATATTTTTAGGTAAACCARGAATGTTTGAGTTAATTAACGAACTTTGAGGGAAATCAGTGATTCCATAATCTCTTCTTGTATTTCCATCAAGACGATCAAAAGAATKTAAAGAATTCATGCCAAACCTTTGATTTGTATAATTTCTTTCCACATCAAAGCAATTGAAGTCTTTAGGTGAATTGCAAACTCCAAGAATATCATAATTGTTTCTTTGCATAAATGTCATTTCTTGAGGATTTGAATAATTTGTTTTATGTCTTGGTGAATGAAGATCCACATAGGTATCTCTAGTAAGATCTGAATAATCACTACCATATGTTTGTGAAGGCATTGAAAAATTTTGATTTCCATAATTTCCATGTAGAATTGGAAATTTTATATTATCTTTTTCAAATGATTCATTTCCTAAATCAATAGGTAATTTTGTTGAACGATTGCCTTCAACCCTTCCAAGACATGATGTATTTGTTTGAGCTGTAAACCATTTGGGATATGTAATTTCCTTTGATTCATCTTCTAAACATTGACTCCTTGATATTCCAACTTCTCTAGATATTTCTAGTGATCTTCTCATGTCATGATCATAATGTCTTAAATTATACTTATCATAGGCATCTAATCTTTGCTCTTCTATCATATCCTGTGAAGTTGCCATTTGCCTTGATGGAGGACTGGAATGTCGTGGCAATCTAAATTGTCTAACGTCAAGATCCAAGTCTCTTAAACCATTGAGTCGTCTTGATTTTGGACTTAATTCTCTTGAACACATGAATTGCCTTGATTCTGGACTCATTTCTTGACCATTATAACGTCTCTTAGAATCTTCATATCTTGAATAATTATTCCTCTCATTCACTTCCGTTGCTATTTGAAAGTCTTGGAATTTAGACCTATCTCTTTTATCAACATCATGCCTTCCATGATGTATTTTCTTTACATGATCTTGTTCAAATTCTTGCCTTCCATGATATATTCTGTTTACACATTCTTGTTCAATTTCTTGCCTTCTATGATGTGTTCTATTTGCATGCCTTTGTTCAATATCTTGCCTTCCGKGATGCATTCTATTGTTTCTTTCTTGTTCAAAATCTTTTCTTCCAAGATGAGTTCTATTTACCCGTTCTTGTTCAAAATCTTGCCTTCCAAAATGCATTCTACTTGCGCGGTCTCGTTCAACATTTTCTCGATCCAGATTGGATTTATTACAACGGAAAATCTCTGCATCGTGCCTTGGTACTCTTTCACGATGTGAACTGTCTTTAGATGAATCAAAGCCATTATTTCCCATTGAAAACTAAAAATTAGAGAACATTTGATTGATATGAATTATTTAAAATCATATATAATTGAATGTTTACGAAAGATGAGACTTTACCGCATCTTTGTCTCTTATATACCATTGTAGCCTGTCCACAATCTACAAAAAATTATTAAATTAGACACTATTAGAAAATCAATTTATAATTTATAATGTTTTAACTATATAAAAATTATTATTTATTTTTTGATATTCTTTGTATTGCATAATTTAGTATTTTTTTTATTAAAGTTAAATAAATAAACATAAATATATAATTCTTGGAATAATTTATAAATATAACTCATATTATTGAAATGTGGTACTATAGATACCTCAATCAAAATGTCTTTTTTTGTAAAATGTCGTCCATAAGATGTATATCGTTGGCCATATAAACATGGATTTAAAAAGGCTTCTAGCGCTTTCTGTAAATCATCATTGTACATTGAAATTCCAAATTCTATAACTACACAAGACAAAAGTTTTTTCTAACAACTTAATTCATTTTCTTGCTTAGAGACWTATTCCGTGAAAAAAAATTACTKCCATTTTTATATRATCAAGATTTTTTGGGTTGGAATTTTGTACAATGGAAGTATTATATAAAAATATTCAAAAATTCAATTAATGGATRTATTTATTCAACCACATGTAGTGTCCATTACCTCAACCCGCTCTAGTTGAATGATAGATCTAAGAGGACACAAAGCTTTAGCTTCATCAATTCTCCGTCCACTTTTGATCCAATTCAATGCTTTTGGTATACTCTGTAATGTGCATGATCATTTTAGAATGAAACAAATGACATGAAATTTCATGTATGAAATATACAAAATTCATTGAATTTGATTTAGATCATTTTTTATATAATTAATTTTAGTGAAAAAGACAATATCAACTTACAGTTAAAATTGATAGCAACTCTCCTTCATGTATAAATTTTCCTTCTCTCTCTCCATTTTTATCAGTATAAAAACTAGGAGTGTAAAGYYTYTTTTTTACTTCTTCAATTGTTTTACARTCTTTTGATTTTAGAATTATATCATCCACACTACAAACCAATTCAAGATTGAATATGTAATCATTATTTAAAGCTAAAATTTAATATATACACTTTAAAATGATGAAATTATAATATACCTATCTATTAAGGAAACGTCAAATGTCATATCAAAAATGAAAATTTCAATCATTCAATTTATAATAAATAAATTTTTTTATTATTAATTTACAATGATGTAATTTTAATAAAAAAATATATAAAAATAAATGTCATATTTAAAACTTTAACTTTTTTTCAACCTTTTCTTAATGTCACTCAACGATACCAATGGTGGTTCAATTACATCATTTATGCTCTCTTTCAGGATTTGTTTTTTTTTAGATGGTGTATTTTTTGATTCTAAAGATTGTTTAAAGTCAATAGGCTTCTCTTCATCAAATGTGTCATGGGCTTTGGCATCATCAATTAGATTTTTTCTCTGTTTATAAACTTTGATTTTTTTGTTTTTTGAAAGAGTCTGCTTTTCTTTTTCATTTTGTTGATTTATTTTGGTGAGAAAGTTTGAGTTGAAGTTCTTTGATTGCACACTTCCTTTTGTARTTGTTTCATAAAATAAATTTGAGCCTTCAACACATTTGAGTTGAGAATCTGGGCGATATGGAAATTTAACCATATCATAAGGACGAATGGGAAGGTCATGTTTTCTGTAACATCAATGAACATCATTATTGAAATTTAATTTGAATAATTTGCTTACAACCTTACACTAATATACATAGTAATACATAATTGACAAAATAAAAGAATGAATTTAATTTGTAATTTATAATTACATATTATAAAATATTAATCAATATTTCCAATACAAAAGTAAATGAACCTATATAAGTTTTTAATTTGTAAATTTTTTTGAAATGAGTCCTTTAAAAACTGAATCAAAAAACTCACGGGCAATAAATTCCAACACAAAAATGGTGTTTTTCATCTCCTAATTCTACTTTCCAAGCCCTTTGAGGTATGCCTTTAGCTTCTGCTTCTTCTTCAAATAAAATATTTCTGAGGTTCAAATATATATGTATATCAAATTAATTTTGTAATCTCAATTTTTTTTTCTTTTTATGGTATATCATTCATATATATACATAAAATAATTATCTTTTGTATTCTTCCAATTTTGTTTTATAGAATTGAAAAATTTAGTCAGACACATATTATATTGGCTAAAAGTTACATCTAAATTAAATAAAAAGGCACTTGAGGTAAGGCTAACACATCATTTCATCCAATTTGATCCACACAACCATATTGGATTTAGTATATATTGCATTATTGCATAAGMTTGTTCATCAATTTTATTGAAGATTTCATCCAATTTTTATGTGCTTATTTGGACAGAACCAAATAATATTCAWAATTTGAAAATTTGAATTGAGTAATTATCATTATTAAAAATATAGTCAATTATGCTAATAGAAGATGAAACAATTATGAAATACCGGTAGATATATTTCTAGGAAGTTATTATAATTGACTACAAAAAAATCTCAATATAGATGCACTGGAATTAAAATTAAACTCTATTGGGTAGAATAAATTTTTTAACTATAGTTTATTTTATAGCAAACGTGAACTCAATAGATTACATACTCCAACATGAAAAAATCAAAATTGTCAAAATGTCATGACCAATAGTGTTAAATTTAGGGTTCAGCTATATCATATTCAGATTGGATTGAAGTATTCAATACAAAATTCAATTAAAAATTCAATTAAAAATTCATAAAAGTTTCCAAAATACTATTTTTCACTTCAAAGACATTCAACAATCCTCATTGAGTTTTGTGTATTTTCAATAATTCATTTTAGAAGATAAAAATTAGATACATTCAAATATAAAGCTTTAAAACTTACTTAGGAAGGCAGTCAACATGCCAACCCACTGGGCATCGTCTACATTTTGCAAACTTCTTTTCAATATTAGTTGCATCTTCAAGCTTTTTGCAACTCTTACATGTGTGCAAAGGGCAAAGAAACGTTTCCACATTTTGTTGAATGGATTCTGCAAATACTTTTTGTTTATCTTTGTCATTAGTGATCCATTTTGCTATACACATTGGATGATAGAATTGCCCACAATGTGCTGAATGACAATTAAATACCTGAATATTTGTGATTAAAATTGTTATGAGTAATAATTTGAAATATACTTTCAAATAATATAAAAAATTGATGTTTATAAAGTCAAAATAAAATACTCTTAGGTACTTTTATATATTTTTTCTATTGTACAGAAAAAAACAAATTTCTATTAGAAATTCAAAATTTGAAGTCGTAATGCAATTATATGTAAGGAAGGATGCTTGATTATTTTTCATATTTTTGCAAAATGCACTCCATATCATAATGTCATAATTAGAAATGACATCATTTCAAATGTTTTTGGATGAGAATAAGAAAAAACTTAAATATTAAAGAAATATGAATAGAATTTACCTCTTGGTTGGGACCAATAGATTTTCCCAATTGATGGCATAAAAAACATAATTGTTGATTTGCTTCACAATTTGGACATATCCATGTTTGAGCATTGACAATAGTCTGCATGAAATCAATTTTTGATAAAATTTTGATTTTAAAGCAAATAATGGATATTTTAACCATAACAATATTAATTATTTGGTTGTACAAAAAAGATAATCATTTGAAAGTACTAACCTGATATTGTTCTTTTGTAAAACCAAGTGTTTTGCAATCATGATCTTTTTTAGCAGAAATGCAAGCATGAAAAGTTCGTAAACATGGACCATCACAACTACATTGCCAAATAAAATGATCTTTAGATAAATAAATKTATCTACATAATTATGCTTCAAAGATGTGAATTGATATGAATATTTTAATTATTTTAAAATATTAAATAGTATTCATTTAAGATGCTCAAACCATTTTCTAAATATAAATCATTTTATTTTCATATTAATGTAATAAATTGAATAAAACTAAGAGACATTCTACAAAATGCACCCTTCATAACTAATTCAAGTTTTAATTCAAATTTTTTGAGTTGTATTTCAAGATCACTTTTGTGCATAATTCATTTTGAGTTTCAAATTATCATGTATTGCAATGTTTCAAGCATTTCTAACGCAATCAGATGGCTCTTTGATCTACTACTAGCTAAATGTTTTTTTGATTTTTAAAATAAAAAGTGCATACTTACAATAACAAATCCCCTCCATCGTCACACAAAGAACACCAAAAATTTTCCCCAACATGTAAGTCTTCTTCTTCTTCTTCCAAATCATCCAAATCWTCATGTTCATCAATATCATGAAAATTTTCATCTTCAAATTCTAAAACCTTGTTTTCTTCTTTATTTTTTATTTCAACTTCATTGTTATTGGTTTCATTCTCACATTTTGAGTGAACTGCATTTGCATCCAATTTCTCTTGAGTTGAATTGTTCTCAATTACAAGTTTTTTTATACAATCTTTGTCTTGTTCAACAAATTCTTTTGTATTCCGAACATCTGAGCTTGAAGATTCTTTGCCTTGTTCACTAAGTGTATTTTCATGCTCCTCAACTTTATTACATCTGGACTCATATTAAAATGACTTCATTCCAAAATAATAACATGTGGAGGACATAAAATAATAAATTTTTAGATTCCCTTTGGTAGGTCTATGCTTCTCTACTATGTTAATAGACCATGAAAATTTCAGCTCCAAATCATTAAATTTAGTGACTCACAACGTAGTGAAAACCTCTAAACCTCAAAGTGTGACAAATTAGCAAAAATGATTTTTAAATATAAATTTATTTTTTAAATTTTTTGAAAAATAAAATATATGATTATCATCAAGCTAGGCATCTCCAATAAATTTTTCAAGTTTAGGGGATTTATGCTTCAAAAATTATTGAAGATTACAAGAGAGCGACACTATTTGTGAAGGAGAATAGTACATGCCTTTCTTGCAATGACCCTGCAATCCCACTAGGATTTACCTAGGGAACAAATAACCACAACTTTTACTTCCCTCAATCCTAAAGTTGGACTACACTACAAAAACGTGGACAATGCTCAAAGATCAACTTTCCATTCACAAAAAAACTCATGTATAATGTATGAGTTCTATGGCTTTTATCATACATTCCCTGCATTGACAACTGCAAAATTGTACAACAATGCCACAACAATCGTCTACATCACAAGACAATCTAGCAAATCTTTTGAGTGGATAGTGAGGGATTGGTGCATTTCAATTAATGCACCCCCTGTCCATTCACTCAAAAGACCCCATTAAATTTTTTTTAATGATTTATCCGGCCCCTCTTCCCTCATCTTACAATCTACGTTGATTGGATATGAGTTGCAAACAATATGGGATATGTCCATATCTTGTATTCCATATTTTTATTGTAGAATATTTGTATCCATATCCCATATATCGTATATGTATTGTACCATATCTGGTATGTCATATCCGTACTGTATATGTATTTTTGATTTGATGTCTCTCATTTTTTTTTTGGAGGGGTTGGTTTAATTTTCAAAGAATAGCAAGTTTGCATCTTTTCAGTGGATAGTCTAGCATAAATGTCCCTACTACAAAAGCATGCAATTAATCCTTGAAAAGCCCTTGGGGTCTTTCTCTACAACCCGTATTTAGCCTAATAACTCCTCAATTGTGGTATAATATATGAATTGTTATACATTATTATTTGTTTATTAGACTATAGTCATTAATTTGATTTTTACTAAAAAATATTTAGTGAATGTTTTTCTGATCAAATACCATTGTATTTATAATATACTACATGGCTACAAAGGGTTCTCAGGCCCCTCAAGGATTAAGGAAAAACTCATGTGCACAAACATATGCAACAATGCTAACATGTGAGCATAGAGATATGGGCCTATGAGCCTTGAAATTAATTGTAGGTATGTACCTACAACCATTTGAAAGTGCTTATAACATGTGTACTTATAACATAGGTATACTAAATATTAAAAAAAATCTATAACATAGGTACCTTTAACATAAAAAGGCCATATTTGTTATATYGAGACTTTTTGCAATCTCAATTTTATCTTCGACTTGAAGATAAACCGCTTTATTTCTTTACTAGTATTTTTTTTTATATATAGGTAACAATACCAACTCTTAGAATATCATTATAGGATCACTATTTGAGCATCATTAATTTTTGGTTTCAATTACTATTTTTTTCAATGAATTTTCCAATAACTAGCATTTTGTCTCAAAATCTGCGAAAATCTCAATATAACAAATATGGTCTTTAGAAACCATAGAATGTGTCTATAATATAGACTCCTTGGCTCATAGACTCATAGATTCTATACTCACATGCTAGCACTCCTGCAAAAATATGTAGTGTTTGTGGACCCCAAAGAAGTAAAAAAGTGGGAAGACATTTAAAGAATTCATTCTACAATACTTGTAATTATTGCACCAAAATCTACATCTCTAATTCTTAACTCCAAGCTCTACTGGTGACCCACATTTGCGTTTGTGTTGTTTGAAATCTCATCCTTGTTAACTTGATCTTGAACCTTGAATCTTGTAATACATCATGAATAATTTGTATCCCTACCATTATAAGGTCCTAAACATTGCCTCAACAATTTGAGGATTGATCTATGTCACCAATTGATAGCATGCTCCTTTGGAGCAGCTCCAAATTCTATTTGAAGCATCTCCTTAAGTAGTTTCAAAGATCATGGTTGATCCAACTCTAATCTTCAATGTTTTGCAAGTCAATGTTAGTCAAATGAAGTACAACACACATGATTGTACTCTCCAATAGTTTGTTATATTTCTAAAGGGTCGCCTTCAAGTTCACAATAGTTTATCTTTATAGAAATCTAGAGCTCAAACGGAAAACAACCCCTCTCTTTGTGACCTTCAAATAATCCTAATGCAAATTCTCAACCTTCTGGAATTGAAAAAGTGTTCCGTGTCTAAGTTCAATATGTCAAACTTAGTGTTGCAAACCTTACCTTCAATTGGCTTGAATCCTATGAATGATTCCAAAAAATACATTCTCATTTGGTTGCATTTGGGACTTTTTTCACAATACTATGAACTTTTGAAAATAATATTTAAAAATATGAATAATTAGAAACATTCAAATGTCTCTTTAAATTTACAAATGTATGTAATTTCTTGACATATTTTGGTAATCCTTGAAAGATCTTAATCCCTAAAGGACCAAGCTGCGATTTTTGGCAACATACCAATTTAGGGCATCTCACTACAAATGGAGTTTTCATTATTTTTCTTTAAAAGTTTTACACAACATGTGTCCGAGGAGTATCTATAAGTCCTAATATTATTCATAACATTTGACTACATTGTTAAAAAGTTATTGCATGATATGTGATTTTCTTTGAACTCTAGGCAGTCCGGGCAGCCCGAAAAAATTCTTTAAAAATCACTTTTAGAAGAAAAAAAAATATTGAAATTGGTTCTTTACAATTATATATAAGTGGAAAGCTTTGAATCATTCCATTTAGATGAGTGAGCTAAAATTTATGAGGAGTTTTAGTTTGTGGGTAGGTATGGTTTTTAGAGATAGACTCCATACCTACCCACAAATTAAAACTCCTCATAACTTTTAGCTCACTCATCCAAATGGAATGATTCAAAGCTTTCCACTTGTACATAATTGTAAAAAATCAATTTCAAATTTTTATTTTTTCTAAGAGTGATTTTTAAAGAATTTTTTCGGGCTACACGGACTGCCTAGAGTTCAAAGAAAACCACATATCATGCAATAACTTTTTAACGGTGTAGTCAAATGTTATGAAAACTGTTGGGACTTAAAGCTAGTCCTTGGACACATGTTGTGTAAATATTTCAAAGAAAAATAATGAAAACTCCATTTGTAGTGAGCTGCTCCAAATTACTATGTTGCCAAAAAACGCAGCTTGGTCCTTTAGGGACAACAAATCTTGTAAATATCATCTTTGGGAGTCATATTCTTAAAAATTTCATAATCTTGGTATCTTCTTCAATTTAAGTGGATGTACTATTATGATTAGTATTGAAACGTTCTTGAAATTAAGACAAAACAACAATTCTACATCACAATTTAGAAAGGTAGAAGTTAGTATTCTTGATGTGCTTGGAAATGAATATGTGACCAACGCATGTGAGCATGAAAATGCGAGCATGTGAGTCTTGATCACATATGTAAGAAGATATCCTACAACCATTGAAGGTGTTTATAGTATAAATACCTATAATATAAGTCTATAACATGACTTCACTCTAATCATTGAAGATTCCTATAATATAGACACTTATAACATAGGTGTATAGTGTTTTTAGCTCATGGGCTCATGCTCCTAGGCTCACATGATAGCAACCCTCACTGACTTATTACTTATTCATTAAGTGAAAAAGCTTAAGGGGTTTCAAGGAGGCTTTGATACATTTGTAATTGCCTTATCTATATTGTAGAATTCTAGCATGTTTGCAATTTGAATGCTAAATGTTAATTGTAATGCATATTTTCTATTATTTTTATACTATAAATGATTTTGAGATGTAATAGTAAAATTTAAAAATTATAAAAATGGAATTTTATTGATTTCAAATATTATTATTCATACTGAAAATTATAAATTCAACAATAGAGATTTGAATTAGAAATGATGTACAATATTGTTTGAATGGTAACTACAAAAACATATTATTTTAATCATGGTAAATGTACTATTCTCATTTTGTCTTTTTCATTCAATTGAACACAATCACTAGAATTATGTATGTATAATAAAATCACTAAAAATTATTTATTTRAATAATTTGACTCATATAAAATATTCTTGAAAAGGTATGGTATGATTTTTCTAATCAATTTTTCTAATCACATGCATCCAATGGGATTCAAGTCATTTYCCAAATGCTTTACTWTTRACAATAAGAAACTATTGTCAAAAATTGATGACCATCTCATTTTAACAACTATTGAAGTGCAAAAAGGTGCTTTTRGTYTTTATTCRAGGGTTGAACTAATATTTCAATTTTRGARAAAGGGCMAATTAGATTTATGCAATWATAAGTTGTCATTCTAAAGAAGCACTAAAAGTTTCACTTAGACTTCAAATRTAATATAGARACAAATTTGGCATGAATTCATTGTAGGCCAGAGAGGGGTTACAAACCAATAAATACTATAATGGTTTCAATACTTCTATATTGARAATTCCTTARATACCATGAAATCTTTGGTTGTTGGACATATGTCATTATGTCAAACTTTGGGATCCATGAYTCATGTTTAACTATAGGAGATTAATRTTGTCACTACAAGAGAAAGGGATGTTTTAARTATAGTYCTAGAAATAAGATTTTAAGTAATSACTTATAAGGAGTCTTTTTTAAGTAAKAATTTACTAGAAACAMATGTCTTTTTAGTAAATTTTTACTARAAAGACATGTGTTTCTARTAAATTCACATGCAACTTTTCTACATTCAAACTCACATGACAACCCACAAATTTGATTTTTTTGTGCCAATCTAAACAAGCAAATACAATATTGTACTATACATAGGCAGGGTAATGTCAAGATGAGAAGCAACTACAAGGGACAAAAGGCCATCATTTTGCCCATATTTAGTAATCTTGAAAAGATCAATGTCTAAGTTGCCCTTCAAGTTCAACCCCTCCAACATCCATATTCTAGATGATGAATAAAGTGCTTTAAGCCAATGTTTCTTCTCATTTATCCAAAACAATTCTTGAACTATGAAAAAGATGACCTTTCTTTACAACTACTTAGATGAAGTTGATATATATAAAATATATTTGTACAAAGATATAAATAAAATTTTATTAAAATCCAAAAAAGGATTTAGGTGTTAACCCAAGGACACCACGGATGTTTAGTATCCAATGGATGACAAAGTGTATTTCCGTGTGGGACAGAAGTGCAACTACTCATCCTCAAAATTTTGTGTGGAAACGGAAGATCTTCTACAGTACTTTGACTTCAAATGAATTTTTTTGAATTTTTTAATACCAATTGTTCCCATGGTTTTAGAAATGATGATTTCCACAGGGACCCCTGCGTCCTTCTAGGATTAACCCAAGGGTGGGTTTAGGGTTTTCCACAATTATTGCAACAACAGGTGCATTCCTTGTTTCTACAGTTCGCAGTGAAATCATCCATGACACCTTTTTAAGGTCCGCAGCGTCCTTACAGGGTTAAAGGGTCAAGAGAGGTGATAGCGGTTTCCCCTACTACGGTACCACATTCAAGCAAGACGACACAGGTTTTTCAAGGTGCCTGAGAAAGTCCTTCCAAGTCAAATTAAACTGAAGAAATATTTCAGCATTACACAGTAAAGAGCCCTCTTTAGAAAACAACAGTGTAATGCTGTTATCACAGTTTGAGTGTGTCCAGCAATTTGAAGGTGGGAGCAATATCGACAGGCACCTGCACATCCTCCAAGGCATCAAAGGCGCGTTGCAGTTGGGGCGTTATAGCCGCATATTTCTCCAGCARTGCTTCAGCCCCTGCTTTGTCTCCTCTGGCTTCTATAGTTAATATCACCCTACTCAACTCCGCCACGCTTTGCCTCACCTGCAGAGTGCCCCAGCAAAGGCTGTCAACATACCCTTCTTCATATGCCACCCGTGATTTCATCGAAATGTTTCTGCTCAATCAAAAATACTCATGAGTCAGATTATGTACCTTTGCATAGTCAACGGAGAAAGTGCCATCTGGATGATAAGAAAACCCGCCCTTCTCCAGAATGAAGTTGAACTGCAGCGCTTGTCCTTTCCTAATATTGACGACAATGTTCACAAATCCACCGTTAGTGTGAAAACTTCAAGCCTCAWGCAATAACAGTYGKTGCCCAATAATGATGTCAACACTTRGTAGTCTCAGGTGCAGTTTGATCATACCCATGAGCCTCTTCCAATCCAAAACGAATGGATCGGAAACAACCAGCTAGAAATGAAACGTACATCGTGTCCTCCAAACTTTTTGATAGCAAACCCTGCAACTCCGAGAGTGTGAGTGGACTAAGCAGCATATTGCATGACAATATTAAGGCATGGTATCCTCACCAGTTCTCCAGATATCACTTTCATAAATACGGTACTACATGTGTCGAGAGTCGAGCTGTATATGCTGTGCTTAAACCTCATAGTAATTTATCTCAATTCTGTCCAAGGAAGTAGAGGGTCAAAGTGTACCTTGTCAACCAGGAAGTGCAAGGCCCAGAGCCCAACAATGTCTGCCTTCGCTTCTTCAATCGCTGAGTAAACCTCCTGCAACTCCTGTTACCAAAGACAGGTCCAAGTGTTTTCTTAGCTGCAGATACTCCAGCATGTAAGCTGGGCCAAAATGTAAGCACTAAATGCATTGATCTATAAAGATGTAAACGACATGCAAAGGAAGGCTCACCAGGCGGACGGTCGATTCTCGCCCATCGGGAGTCACAATACTATGCGGACCAATCCCATGACAACACTCATGACAAATTGTATGCGTGAAAAATGAATCGAAATCAACAGCTGCCCTTTGTGATGCCTCCACACAAACAGTTGCAATTGGAAGTAATATGTAGTCAAACCTGCGGCAAATAATAGAGCGATCCCATTGAGACCTGTCTTCGAGACTTAATAACATAAACGCTGAATTCATAAACGGTCTGTTATAATATGGAGTCCATGGTGACCCTTTCCATCTAAATATTCTGGTTCACAGTCAACATATAGAGAGATAGAGAAGGTTAAGTCTTGTACTTGGCTTGGGAAATGTTTTTGAGCATGACCATAGCGGTTCCCCGCTCCTTCACAATCCTATCATCGTTAGGTAGGTTGAAGGCCACTGTCTGTGGTCCCTTCACATCCTACAAACCACATCAAATGCTAATTTTAGTGCCAAACATAATACCACAAGGACCACCAACATTTACAAGATACGGGTGCAAACCATAGTACAAGAGGTACGTCTTGATTTCATAGAAATCAAAGAGAACGGAAGGAAGACATCAAGAATCATACCCCGCTGTTGAAAAGCAATTGAATCACACGGATGGGAGAAGCTGTGACGCCCTTAGACTTGTATTCGTCAGCCATTGGCAAATTATCTTCCAATTCCTGCCATACCACCATTGCTGAGCAAATACTCTTTCCGTATTCCTTTTACACGACTACCTGGATCACGTTATTTGACTCAACCAAGAAATAACGTATAATTTTCTTCAATRCCCCATTGGAAAAACTACAAGGTAAAGTTGGGACTTCATCTACAGAATGTACTTTTCTCGGAATTTAGTAGGAGAAAACAAAATCAACGCCTTGGCCCCAAAAGCGTTTCTCGCACCTGAAGATTATCAGAAAACAGCTTCAACTGCTGAGTGGCTTCATCATCCCGGATACCAATGAAGGCCTCAAATGTCGCCTGTAAAAAGAAAGCAGTGCATATTACACTCTATGAGGGAACAGGTATTACTAAACAGAAACAAACATCACATCTAACGCAAAAGGTGGAAAATAAAGTGCTATATTGTATGAAACGTGACTGACCGAACTTGGTACACAGATTCCATTTAGAAGTACCTTATAGCCAAATAGTCCATCTTCATATGTCTCGTATGGGCCAATAGTCACATCGATTGGAGAATCCTAAAGATAATAGAATACAAAAGACAGTGCTGGTCAAAAACATTTCCTGAAATCATGAAAAGTTTGAAACGTAGCAAATAAAATCAGATCAAAAGTCACTCAAGTTGGGAAGAAATTAGAAGCAACTGGACTTAAACCATCCTAATTCTTGAAAACATGCCTGCTCATCGATTACACCACATGAACAATAAGCAGAGTCATCAATGAACTATCCTTCTACATGCTGATGATGCCAGACAGGTAAACGCACACGTACAAGTTCCATCCAGGCAATGTCAGAGTCGTAGTAGTCATTTGATAAGAATGCATCTGCTTTGGCTTTGAGCAGTCGCTTCAAGCTGCAATATTCAAATCAAATACCAAGAAACAGAGATCAGAAGTAATGTACACCACCTAAAGACAAACACTTGACCTAGTAGTTTGATTAGATATTCAACACTTTACACATTCTTTATCCATCACCACACACSGGATTCTACGTTTCTAACCTTTCTTAGTCTGTATATACAAGGGTATGCTACATGCTTACAAATATGACTAAGTAAGACATCCGTATAAGGAAAGGTGAATTGAAGATTGATTTGCCTTGGGGTCTCTGCAGAGTCTCCTGCTTTGTGCAAGAGATTGGAGGCCTCCTTTAGAATTGATGCATACTCCTYAGAATAAAGTAAAACTTTGAGATCATGAATCTCGGCGCTGTCTTCATCATGGATATCACCTGATCTGCGAATGACTGTGAAGAATGAAGTCGCATCAGCCTTTTGTTCCTTACTAAGAGCACCCTTCCAAGTTTGGAATTCCTGGAAAACAAAAGAGTAAATGTTAACAGATGCTGCTGAACATCCTCTGTGCTCTCCTAGATAGTCATTCAAAGACTAAGAATGCATAACGCTCGCTAGGACCTTAAGAAATCTGAAAGAATGGCTAAACGTTACAGCTTGTTAAAAGCAAGGAAAGAAATGAGACGGAGTCAAGAAAATGCCAGGTCAGCGTACCTTTTTGTCCATATCTACTGGATAGAAATTGGCACCAGCTGGCTTATCAACAGGAAAGGCTGCCCTATACAGAACTTTGCCACCCCAAGTAACGGTCTTTTCAACAGCACCCTCTGCTACTTGAATTGCTGAATCCGCAGTAGTAAGAAACGCKGTGTTCTCATCCAGAATTGACCTGCACAGGTGCTTGCACTCTTAATCATCTCCATCTACAGGGACTATCAGAGAGGCACTCACAAGTACTAGTGACTATAAGCACTCCTACCATCACTATGATAGGGTGCTAAAGCTGGACTAGTAATCTCATGCATCTGTTCATCTTCGCAGACTTGATCTCCAACGAAGCACACAAGAACAGTAAACAACCAAATTAGCGAAACATAGCTTAAATCACGAGAGAGAAGTTTCCAAGTAAATTTTCGTACGATCTTTATGTTCAATGTTGAAACAGAAAAGTCCTGAAACAACTTCTTAAGATAACTAAGAAAAAGAAAAACCTTAAAGTCCAACATCCTGAGATTCCCAAATCACATACCACGGGCTCTTATTGATCAGATAATAGGCAAACTTCAGCCTGTCCAGCTCTGATTTYCCAGCTTCACTCAGGAGCGATTCTTTCAGAGCAGGATTGATGGCCCACTCCTGCACCATTCAGRTCATGGTTAGAAGACACGCAAATTTTGCAGACATCATATAAGAAACCATTTTTTATTGAACTTCAAACCAAGGAGAGAACCTGTTCCAGAAAGATGCGGTCCAGCAGTTTAGCAGCACGTATGGTGTCAGATAAGGCAAGCACATCCCCTTTACTAAGACCTGCAGTCTGATCCAAGGTAAAGTCAATCACAAGAAAAGTCTAAGCTCGCACGAAGTTTGTCAAATACCCGCACTGTAACGATCATAGTCCGGGAAACTCGAAGTGACTCAGAAATTGATCACACATCAAGAACATCCTTGATACTGGGCCAACGGAAGCCCACTTTAATATTTGACAGTTCACGTAATAATCCCATGAAAAAAATTGCATGAAAAAGACTACAACCCTGCTCAGTATGCTAAGCCGATGTGTTCATAGATATCCTCTCATCTCAGAATACATGTTATGCAGATTTAAAACATTCAATATAGTTTTCTCAAATCAGGAATCAAAAGAACTTGAAGAMGGGAATTCTGRACAAACCTCTCCATGAATATCAACAGGAACATATCGGTAAAGCTGCTTCTGTAACTCGTCAACTCTAGCGCTGGTATCACCTGTATATCTGCAATTCACAACAATTGTCCAGACAACAGAATCAATAACTCACATTTACTGCAAAATTTTGTTTCTTACAGTGACTCTGTRTCTTGATGGGCTCTGAATCTCAGTCCTGCGCTTGCTCTGTTTCTTTCTACCTTAAGCAAGCRARSGGTTTTCGCCCTTTCTGTTTCAATMGAATACAGAAGAAGAAACGGAAGTGATTGAACGATCTTCCATGAACTCACCTACTTCGCAAAGCTGAGAATAATGCCTTGTAACCTCCATCCACATCAGCAGGTACATAGGCAGGATCTTCCTTCCTCAAAGTCTCTTCATAATCTTGCCACTTCATATACTTGACAGCCGATACCTCTGATTCCTGCATGTTAGCAACATGTTATCTCCGATTCGAGCTTGGCATAGACGCTCTCAGTCACAACATGTTAGGAGCATGTTACCYTGAGCTTTTCATAGCCGCTCTCAGTCCGCAAATAACTTTATGAACTAGGCGTCACAAACCTTTGTCAAGCTGAGAATTGAGATCAAATTCCGAATTATTTTCATTGACTTACACTTCTCTGAGAAYATCCTGAATCGACARTCTCATTTCTAAGAAGCAGKTGAAAACGAAAACAGAGTAWGCATTACCAGGGRAAATCATGCGAACCTGAAGGGTAAAAGCATCTAAAGGAATAGGGTCCACCAGCGTCACAAGGTACACATCATTGTACTCGTTGTTAATGTACTTGCCACCGTTGATCACACTGTTCCCACAAACAACATAGGCGTAATTAAAATCTGAACACGCACACAAGGAACTCCATAACTCTTTGCGAAAATTATCAMTGTGCCGGGTGAAATGCGTGGCCTCGAAAAGTACAGAGACGACTATTCTCACTCACCACTCTTGCAGAAAGACGAAAAGGAACTCGGACGCATCTGCCGGTAAGCTGATACCAAGCTCCTCCTGAAGCTCCCTCCTGTCACCAACTCCAAAWCCAATAAGTAGAAAGAATAATAATACTTTCATGATTCCCACTAACGATTTAAGTTTCCAAGTTGCCTCAACTCATAAAACTTSAGTTCGAGGAAGCTTCGAGTCACGAATCGACAATGAGATCATAACTCCAAGCGGACGATCACCTGGCAGTGAGGAGGGACGTGCCTCCAGCCGAGATGTGGCCAGCACTGGAGATGTCCCACAACCCTGGCCACGAATCCTTGCAATCCGCCCGCTTCTGCAGCAGCAACTCCTGCGTGCTCTCCACGAAGAGCCACACGTGCACTGCCCCCATAGACAATTATGTTACTATAATATCTCCACCGCGCGACGACACTGAAAAACTGGCCCTAATTTCCCTGTGTCCTCCAACATCATACCAAAAATTCAAGACGGCAGGTGCAAGATAAACCTCCCTCAAAACCCTAGGAGAGAAGCTCAAAATGGAAGTCTGAACCCTAAAAGGATACATTCAATTCTGACATGTTTGCAAGGATCTATTTTTCTCATTCTTAAGTCAATTTTGGAATTCACTTCAGTCAAATAATTAAAAATTCGCAACATTTCATCTTTGCAAATCACCTACTCCGTGCACAAACCCAAGAGAAACCCTAAATCAAACTCAAGAAGCGGGAGAGGATCAAATGGATCGTTTTTTCTCATTCTTGATTAACTCAATATCCCACTTTAGCCTCAATTCACGAACGTACAATATCCCCTCCCCGCAATTAACCTAATCACATCACAGAAGTTCATAAAAACCCTAAAACAGAGTCATGTGAGGATACATCCATTCCTGACATGTTTGTAAAAAAGAGATCCTTGCAATCGAGAATTCACTATAACCTCAAATCACAAACACTCAACATACCATTGACCTACTCAAAAGCACAAACCTGCTCGGTGGTAATCGCCATGCGCATGCACCAAATGCCTGATTCCCCCACCCCAATTCCAACACCGTCAACCTTCGAAGAGTTGATGAATTCGCACCAAGTCATGACAATATAGCTGGAAACAGAATTTTTTTTTTGGTAAAATTGAAGGAAAAAAAGGGAGAGGCGAGAATAGGAGAAAACTAGAGACCGTTTCTTGACTTCGCCAGTGCGTTCGCCCGTGCGAGTGAGCACGTCCAAGCACTCGCCGATCGCGAACTCCTCCTCGAAGCCCTCCATCGCTGCCTCTCCGCTGATGGTCAAATTTTCAATTTGCAAATTGCCGACACGACGCCGAAACTGGAAGAAATCAAATAGGACGACAAAATCGTTTGCAAAGCTTTGGTTTTACACGAGAGAATGAGTGTGTCTACGGTGCGACAGGAATTATTTTTCGTGACGAAAATTGTCCTGAAATTGGCGAAAATTTTGTATAAACTTACTCGGGGAAAAATTATTTGAAATTGTAAAATATTTGCCGGCAAAAGGATGTATTCAGTTTGTGAAAAGTTGGATGAAGTTTACTAATAGTAGGGAATAGAATGAATGAAAGTGCATAAGATATATATAGATAAATAAAATTGAATAATAATTCTCCATCTCAAGGTACATGTTGCTTTATCTTAAAATAAATGAAAAATAAATCCTCCTTAGTCCTATAGCTCATGATTTGGTACAACATTCACTTGTTGGCCCATAACAGATGGGGAGGCCATTTTTTGGTCAATGAATGAGAAAGCATCTTTCTTTGTAGATGTGTACAAGAGAAGTGCAACTATTCATTCTTGGAATTAGGGCTAGAAAAGGAAGATCTTCTATAGCAGTTTGACTTCAAGTGCATTCTTTTGGATTTTTTTAAAACAAAGATTTTCATGGTATCAAAATTGATGAGTTGTATAGTTACCAGCTTGTCATTTAAGGGTTAAAGAGGTATTTTGGTTACTTAAAGGTAGGATAATCATTAACTTCAAGGTTATGCAAAATAAATGAAAAGAGAGTTTTGTGCATAATGGTCATTTTTATGCATGAATTTAAGATTTGTTTACATAATTGGTACTTCAGTAGTGACAATATCTAATGCTTAACCCCTAAAGGACCAAACTGCGTTTTTTGGCAACATAGCGATTTTGGGCAGCTCACTACGAATAGAGTTTCATTATTTTTCTTTGAAATTTTTACACAACATGTGTCCGARGARTAGCWTTAAGGCCCAACAATTTTCATAACATTTGACTACAYTGGTAAAAAGTTATTGCATGATATGTGATTTTCAGTGGTTGGTGGGCAGCCTGGGCAGGTCTGAAAAAATGACTTTTTTCAGAAATAAAAATTTGAAAATGATTATCTACAACTATATGTACATGAGAAGCTTTGAATTACTCCATTTTGATCAACGAGTCAAAAGTTATGAAGAGTTTTTGTTTGCGGGCAATCATGGAATCTCTACACTAAAATAAACTTTGAAGTCCTTTATTTAACTCATTTTTCAATAATTTTGAAAAAAAATCAAAATATTGGGTGTGGATTGTTTATTACAACATTTCAACCATTGGGATTGGCAATTTTCAATTTCATAAATAAATTGTTAACAATTTAGTATTTTGAATCATTCTCTACTTCTTTCTACTTACTATTTTTTTCCTACATGTTGTACAATTCCAAATGATTTGAAAWTTTTWAAKMRTRTWRCCAACTTGMCYTRAAGRATGAATYCAAAGASYAACMACCATTTTGGACATTTTTTCATACAAATGTGGCCTTTTGAARTGCAGCTGCCCGGATTTTCGCAGGGCTCAAAAAAGGATTTTTGTCACTTTAAACGCAGATATCTTGCAATCCACACGGTGAAAAAATCTAGAATTTTATCTATATCTTCCCAAAGTATTTTGATACAAGATCCTACAGTTAAATTTGTCCAAAAATGTTTTTTTTTCTAAAATTTGGTACTTGCACTAGAAATGGCAGTTTTTGAGCATTTTTGGTGAAAGCATAGTCAAAGACCTTTAGGGGTTAAGTTAAATTGAAGCATTGAGCTTGTACATGCCTACAAGTGCAATTGATCTTGTAGGCATTTAATTGAAATATTATGAGTATWGTTCATTTTCTAGAGGTGATAAGAAATAGCACTAAAATTAACATGGTGTTGGGTGATTTCTATCTTTAAACCTCTACATTTTTTTGTTTTACAATTTCTATGTTTTGATTGATTGAAGACTTTAGTTTATAGAAATGGTAGTAATCTTTTAACATATATAAAACATATAATTAAGTTTTTAATACACACTTTCAGAGCACAAAATTAAATACAAAAGATGAAAAAACAAGAGGTGACTTTTAGATTTATAGAGTTATAATTCTATTATCAACTTGCAAATTCTACCATTTTTGCAGTTCATGGATGTCAAAATTTGTAGCAAAAAATTAGTTGAAGTGGTCAATTAATCAATTAAAACCCAAGTTGAGTTAGATCATTAGACTATTGTCATTGTTGTCTTGAAGATATTGGACCAAACTTGACACATTACATATAATCAAACTGTCAAAGATAGGTTAGAATTTGAGTTTGAAGTCTCTTATGTGACATGTAAAGATCTATATCGCTTGTTCTTTTTCTTATCCCTTTAACCCCTAAAAGTCCAAGGGATTTGGACAAAATACAAATGTGTTATAAAATATAAGTTCTATAACTTTTTTGAAGTTTGCATCTAAGAAATTTATGTGAAGCACAAAAAGTAGAAGATATCCATACGGTCAAAATTATAAAACTATTTTCAGATTCTCTTCAAATGAATTTTGAAGATATAACTTCAAAAATTCACCAAAAATACAATTTCTATTGTTAACACTTGAACTTGAGCATGTTCTGAATTGCTTCGTTGGCTTCTTAGCCTTGTCAAGTGTACTACTACACACACCCTATAAGCAATATTAAGTACCTATTGTGCTCTGACTTTAAAAAAATCATAAGTTAATCATGTGGAGGCCTAAAATTATGAAAAAAAAGGTTGGACCTTGTTTCTTTGCTTCCCTTCTTTGGAAAATTATTTCTACTATCTTCCAGTCCATTCATTTACCTACATCCCTTCGTTTTTCCTTAGATGCTCCATTCAGAGCCTYTTACCTTAGAATGTGGCTGAATATGGAATTTGATTATGTGTTTGACCTCAATTTCAAGGTACTAACCCCAACTAAACTTCAAATGAATTCTAAAGCATTTTTACTTAGAAATAAATAAATTGCTTGAAAGCATTTTCAACTATAGTAAAGTCTACTTTAATTGTTTCTAACAGTCTTGATCTCCCATGGTAGCCAACACCCTCGTAGTAAAATGAGTGCCGTATCTTCGTTATAGATTGCCTTACATTGAATCTAGGCTCTTTAGAAAGTTAACTTTATGATCTACCACTCCTCCAAATTTCAGTCCCATCGCATTCACTGTCCGTTAGCTATTGCTCCCCCAAATTGACAATTTTCAAGGCATAGGGCAGCCGCCACCCCCTCCTTCAAAACTCTACTCCTCTCATTCTCCCTACTTCTCTTCTACAAGAAGTGGGGACCTACTAGACAAATCATCTAGGTTGCTACTCATCCCTAACTTTTCTCTCAATGTGTGCCCTAGTCTCTACAAATTCCAAGTGCAAGGGGGAAAAAGGAGAGAGAGAGAGTAGACATGACACCCCATTACAGGGCAGTTTTTGATAGTTTCAAGTTCTAAGAAGATAGATCCTAATATTTCATTAAAGTTTTTTTGAAAAAGTCCATGTGCGAGCGGAGAAAACCTACTGCAGTAGAGGTTTGTAAAAGTCACAAAAAAAATCACGGAAAAAATTCACCAGAGCACTCCCATATCCCATTGGGAGGGAGGGTGGGTACATATACTGACTTGCATCAATACAAGTCGTGAAAACATCTTGGCTTGACAAAACACTAACAGACCTCGAGAATTTACCCATCTCACAGCCAGTAGACTGCTGAGTGATCTCACCCAGAAAAAACTCATGAATCCAAGTTGTGTGGCAAGAGAACAAGTTGTTCTTGAAAGCTCACGCAAGTGACGCTACCCATGACCAAGAAATTAGAATCATACAAATGCTACCTAAGCAATCCATGTATGCCAGTAAGACAACTTAAGGTGTAGAAATACAGTAGAAACCCAGCCTTCCATTTTTGCCATAGATTTGGAGGGAATGCTCCTCACCTACGCCCATCCAAACAAACAGACAAGAAGTGTGTTAGTCTACGTGCGTGAGGTGTCTTCAGAGCATTCCTAGTTGTTATCTTTGTCACCAATTTCAAGCATAAAAAGAAGGCACAATATGTAAATCATGAGGCAATTTTAAGGAAAGACTCATGCAAAACGACTCTCATTTTTGTAACAGAAAACCTGTTCCTTGGAGTCAGCCAGAGGAGCTCCGTGAGGTTGTGTCGAGGCCATTTGTAGTTTCGGACAGCAGTAAAGCTTTACACTGTTGATCACTATATGATTTAGCCTTGTTGCGTAAACAATTGGTTGCAGTGTGTCGTTAAAGGCGTAAAGCTTGGGTGCAGCTCTGGACTAGCTCAAACCCCAGGTGCTCAGCAACTAAAAAGCTATTGTTATTGATTTTAGCAAGCAACTACACAGCACCCTACAGTCCTTCACTTACAGGGAGTAGTGGCCTAGCAGTACGTACATACTACTAAGTAGGGTATATTGCAGAGTGGGGTGCTACTAGACATGAAATTTCATGAGTACCCCAAGCCAAAACTTACTGGGTTTTCGTACTCTGTACTAAGCCCACTACGCCCGTTCAGCCTTTAGTATGTGCAGAGGTACCATTTGTTAGAAACTGGTAATACTGTTGTTGTTTGTATTAGAATTGAATCATTTCGACCTAACTTGGGAGGTTTCCACATGTGCTTTCTAGAGGAAGCTTTTTGAAAAAATTAACCTATCATCATAGGCGTAATTTTTTAAGAGAGAAGACGATTCATCACCCCATCAGGGTAGTTTCTAGTCTTTTTTAGACACCATCCAAGTTTTGACATTTGTCAAGCAGACAAGCACTCATCTCGTGTTTGTATCCATTGCATCGTTTTGCCTACAAATAGATTTTTTTGTCCGAGACAGTGGGAGAGATACTTGTGAACCCATTTCCGTTTCATTACAGAAACTCACACCGCACTTTGAGCATCATTCTAAATTTGCTTGGAGCTATTATACTAGCTCATGATACTTGCTTAAACACACATATTTTAAACAATGCTTTTCAAGATTCCGAGGTATGCTACTGAAGCATGCTACCCTCGTTGGAAGGGACAGTTTCGTATCTTGACTGATACACCAAAGCACATACTGTAACCCATGTGCTAGACTATCCTGCACCCAGTCTACCAACTCGACCCTCCTTCCTGTTGTGTTTCTTGAGTTATTGCAAATGTTGACTTGGGTGACGCTTTGCATGCAAAATAATAGAAACTACAGAACTTCCGTCATAAACAGACTCCTTAGACTCTCAATCAATTTTAACAAACCCCAAATGAACAGTATGATTTTTTCGTCATTTCCTCAAAAAAGCCTTCTTCCTCGATGGATCTGCACAAAGCCGGCAATTGAGGGTCCGTGCCTCACCTGCACCCATGCCACACCTGCACCCATGCCACAATCCAAACATTAGTTAGAATTATGACGTATGTGAGGTGTCTTCAGCACGACAACCAGTTGTTATCCGTATCACAATCACAAGCTAGTTTGATCTATTAGTAAGAAAATATCATGCTCTTTCTTCCTCTCTTGTCTAACCTTATCACCCATGCCGATACTCCAAGACGACCTCCGAGAACTACAGCTTGTAAGCTTAGTATCCCGAAACACTGTTCCTCAGATCCTTCCACGTTTTTGCACTGGCTTGCATACAAGTCTACGTACCAGTCTACCCAGAGCTTTGTTTTTGCAATTGCTCTCCCTTACACTCGCGAGAGATATCAAAAGAGAAGCTACCTTTGCTGTTGCTTCCTTTTAGTTTTCAATTATGTAAACCTCTTTTTGCCTCAAGATGGCGGTGGTCATTTCCTCTTGTGGTCTCTGGTCAGTTATAGGTGCTTAATTAGCTCAAAAGCTAGCCTTACACATTAACGTTTCTTGGGTCTTTTTAAAAAAAATGACGCACCTTCACAACAAAGTTGTTACTTCCTGACTTTTATGGTTCTGCCCATTTTCAGTTTTGTAACTCAAGTCCTGCAACGGTGCCGTCACTCTTATGCCTTGCCAGGATCGTAATAGATCCTGGTCCATGCAAAGTATTATGTTGCGGCTCTCACTGTGGTAAGTATTCTCATTATATACTTGCCTAGATCTTCCCCTTGAGGTAATTCCTTGTTTGTCAAAGATGAATAACAAACTGGTTTTTGTATCGGTATGCACTTGGTATTTGGTCCAGCTGTACGTAACATGAATTATTTCCAAGCTGTTTTAGACTAGAGAGAGAGAGAGGGGGAGAGGGAGAGGGGGAGAGAGAGAGAGTATATAGTGCACCCCAATATAGGCAATTTCTTACCATTCATAGATAAATTGCAGTCAGCACATATCCTGGTCAGATTTCACTTAGTCTTCTCTTAGTAAAAAAGACAGAGAAAACCAGTAATTATATAGAATGCAAACTCATAGCTATCTCTTTACACCGCGTAGTATTTAGCACATTCTACCGGGAGGGAGGGTGGGAAACAGTCAAGTAGAGCGTGTAGTTGGGCTATATAAGGTATCGATGAGAGATTGTAGAAAAGAAATTCTTCAATCTGTGATATGTTTGATTTGTTAAAGTAACAGTCAAGTTTGAGAACAAGATCGAATGCAAAGGATCCCGGAAGATCATGCAGTCCATAGTACCCATAACCAAATTGTGGCTTACGAGATTGACTACTCAAAAAACTAATTAGGAATGGTATCATGATACTAATCCCAACCTCTTGAAGAAGCAAACCAAGGACTGAGTGAAAGAACAGCTAGAAGAAATTCTAATGCTAGTGGAGCGATACCAAATACAAAAAGCTAAACATAAGACTGTTTACTGAAAAATAGTCATTAGGTGTAGAAAAATGTGAGTTTGTTGCGTGAAGTGTGTCGATCGATCATTTCTGCAAGAAATGTGGAGGGAATGCTCCTCACCTACGCCCCTGCACAACCAACATGCAAGAAGTATGTTAGAGTGCGTACGTGAGGTGTTTACAGAGCATTCCAGTTGTTATCCTTGTCGCCATTTTCTAGCACAAAAAAGAAAGAAAGCACAATGAGCACGACTTCTTGAAACATATAACGAAGAAAGTTTCATGTATCAATGTAAAAGAATTCTCTTCAGTATGGAAACCTGTTTTCCGGAGTTGTCCAAGGAAGCTTCTCGTTGCTGTGACGAAGCCATTGTGTCAGACGCGAGTTCCGCAAGCACTGTTCAACATGCAATGGACTGGTAGCTCTGAATAGTCCGTCAGCAGTAATGTCTGAGTGCAACAGGAAGAGTCAAGGGTTCACTGTTGGGAGAAGAATAAGCTCCCCGCACTGTTTCTCGGGCCTTGGTGGTCGTTTTGACCCGACCTTTGCTAACTCTCTGTTTAACCCACCGTTAGTGGGAGATGTGCGTACTAGGAGGGGGTGTTTGTCACCATAAACTCTCATGAGTGTACATCCTGGTAAAGACTAACTATGAGCTTGTACTGCTCTGAGTGTCTCAGTTCCACTATCTCCATTACGCTGTCCTGTTGTAAATTTGTTCATAGTATAAAAACATATTATAATATGTATTGTTGAGTAGCTTCATGGTGACGCTGTTTTGTTAAATAACTTCTTTTTACGGGGCAGTCAACTCGACATTGACTCTATTAGACGGACGAAGAGGTCTACTTGACGTCAAACGTGTCGTGTTCGTCGAGTTGTCGAGTTGTCCGGGCGAACAACCATGGTATCTGGTTATGACAACTTCAGATCTTGTAGCAGCTAGTACATCCTAGTAACTGAATGCATTATGGCTTCCAAGCCATATGTAGAATTTGGTGCCCAGAAAGAGGCAATATGCATAAAAGAAATGCTGTCAATATTGCAAATTATCTTTCTTTGAACAGAGAACCATACATACTTTTTCCTAATGGGACGAAATTAGAGAGAGGGAGAGAGAGAGAGAGAGAAAGGGTTTACAAACCCTACTCTCTTCCATCTACCACATGCCTTCATCTTCTTTGCTCTTCCTTGATCTTCATTTCTTCTAGTCTTGATCTTCATTCCTTCTAGTCTCGGTGTTCTTTGTACTTGCATTCTCCATTCCCGGTTTACTTCTAATGATAATCTCTAGTTGTAGTATTTTATTTCTCATTTCTTCACATTCAACCATTTGCCTAATTTAATTAACTCCCCATTTTCTTTTTAAAGACTTTTTTATTTAAAATTCATAACTTTTTTCTAAGATTTCCTCATCATTTTCATATAATTTCAATTTTTTAAAGTTCAAGCAATTGTCCAAGAGGCTCCATTTCTAACTATCGCAAAAGTCTTTAATTCAAAGTTATGTATTACTTCTTGGTACTAATGATTTCCAACTTATAATTTCACCTAAATTGCCTAAAATTCTCTAATTCTAAATTGTGAGCCAATGTGGTGGCTCACAGCTTATAGTATAATTTTAAGTCAAACTAAATTTGATGTGGCAGTTTGGATTTTTTTTGTTGCAGTTTTTGTCCCTCCTGGCATGCTTTCTTCACCACTTTGTTGTGGGACAGACAACCACCACATGGGCCGGCCACATCTCAAGAGCACGCAAAACAACTAGATTCTACACCTCTCTCATGCACCATCTGCGAGGATTCTCGAACATTGCTCAATTACCATTGAGRTAGGGGGGTCTTTTAATTTTGTATTTTTGAAAAGGGGATCCAACAATGGACAAAATTGTCTTATATGCCTCCTTACTTAATTGAATCCCTATACTCAAACTAACCAATAAATACTTTTTAGGCGTCACTAGTAGAAAACGTAGAAATTTTAGCAAAATTCTGTTGATTTGGTTGCGTTGTACCGGTCAGTGTTTTGTTGATTTTAACAAAAATCTGTTAGTTTTAACAGAATTTTGTTAAAATCAACAAAACAGTGACCGGTACAACGCGACCAAATCAACAGAATTTTGCTAAAATTTCTGCGTTTTCTACTAGTGCATCTAACAAAACATAATATCTTCCTAGCATGAAGAGGATTATTGCCYTTGTTATTGCTTGGACATAAAATGTTATGGAAGTCCAAAAAAACACAAGGGCTTTAGGTGGTAAGTTGCAAAGACCCTTTTTGATGCAACTGCAAATGAATGACACCAACAACCAAATCTTGAATCACAGAGGTAATTTTTCTTTTAAACGAATGAAACAAAATTT